>CAWUFW010002054.1:0-292500 GCA_963921515.1 Calotriton arnoldi
CAACTGCGGGACAACACTCCCAGCCATCCTGTCAGCACAGCCAGCCCACCCCACAGGGAAGCAGAGTCAAAAGGAAGGAAGCATGGGCATGCTGGGAAGGGGGTGGAGGCAATAGCATGATGGGAGTCGTAGTCACAGACATAGCTCACCCTCACAACTGTCCCATCAACACCACCCTGAACCATGCTCACATCACAGGGAGTGGAGAAGGACTCACAAGATGGCTGACACTGGCTACTGCTGTGGGGAGCACAAGGCCCTGCTGCCAACTGTGCACCAACAAACAGCAGGACACCACTGACTGACATCCTGAGAGACAACTTACACTCCCTGCAATGCAAGCACGTTCCATGGTGGGATAACTGACTGGCTGGGTGGGTGGGTGGGAAGGAGGTCTGGCTGTCAACCAAACACAATCAATGCAGACCATGTTCACACCCCAGAGAATACATAGAAATGCCCAAATAATGCAGGACAATGTGCCACACCAATATCAACCCCTGACTGTGACGACTTAGGACAATACAATGTACAGGCCCGCACCCCGAGGCACAGTCACAACTGTCAGGTGTGTCAACCACTGATGCCTGCAGAAACATGACATACATTGTTTGTGTCTCCCAAAAACAGGTGATGATAGGGACACAGCAGCAGACGCTGAGGAGTCCCAGTCCCAGGCTCAAGAGGATGCCGAGCTCACTGGCGTCGTACAGCCTCTGTCCTCCTCGGACGATGAACAACCTGGCACATCCGGTGCAAGTCAACATGCTGCACCAGCAGGACCACCAGCTGCAGCACCAGCAGGTCCACCAGCTGCACCCCCTGCACCCACCCCTCCAACGACTGTCACCACGAATACCATCCCTGCCGACATGGACGGAATAAGGAGCAACACCAGCGCAGTGACCCTGGACCAACCTGGGGCCATGGACACCACCACCACCACCAACCCCCAAGGTGGACCAGGGTCATCTGTGCGTGCAACTGCACACACTGCACATGTCAGCAGGGGTGGTGGGAGGGGTGGGAGACAGAGGTCGCTGCTTGCAGACGTTGCTGGTGTGCATGAAGACCCACAACTGGTACGCATAGCTGATGCGTACCAGTCCAGCACCGGAGAGCTCAGCCAGGTAGTGGGGCTCCTCAGAGACATCAAACAGAAGCAGGCTGCCCATCATGCCCGCTTGGACTCCCACATGTCCCACGTGGAGTCACACATGTCACGTGTGGACTCCCACATGTCCCGCGTGGAGTCCAAGTGGGATGTACTACATGAGATGACGGCGGTGCACAGGGACATTTTACAATGCCTCCGCCAGATGAACAGCAACCAGTCCACACCTCCCTGTGTGCCAACAACATCTGGTACAGAACAAACTGCAACTGCCACAGGGAGGGAGGAGGACTCTGGCGGAGAGTCCCCTGCACCGCAGCAGCCTGCACTTGAGGGCCCCCCCCAAGAAGAGGGGTCGTCCGAGGAGGGGAAAGTGAGAGGCTGATGGCCAAGCGCAACTCCCAGGAAGCCTGAACCTGTTCTGGATTTTCGCCTTTGTGCACAGACTGTTCACCCTGTTGGTGGCAACACTACTCCCACACATTGCATGGGGAGTACAAGTTGGAACAATGTGTCAGACAACTGTGGCCCCGATACTGGGGATCCTGTCTACCTGGACTTTCAATTCACCTAGGAACTTGGGATTGCAAGATTCATGTACAGCACAACCCATCCTATGCACTATTGACACAGATGTATCACAATAAACACACTAATACACCATACTTGCCTCTGTCGTGATTCCAACGTGGGTGCTGTTATGGGGATGATGAACTGCAAAATTACACTGTGTATGCGAACTGCAACAGCAAGGACAACACAGGCATGTGAGTACAGGCAACGTGACACATATGAGGGAGACACACCACCAGGGGTACACAACACATACACACCTAGGCCATCTGACTCATTGCCTACACTGATGTTGCCAGGGAAGACGGTGCAATGCACAGACACCACACCCATTCCCAGTTGTAGTCAAGTAGCCCACAGGTGCAGTAAGCAAATGGCAGTCAAATGTGTGACCACAGACAACGCACATCACTAAGTGAAGCACAGGTTTATTACACAGTAGCAACATGCCGTAACCACTACAGATGCAAGGTAACCCCACCTGGTAGCGGGCACACAGTCAACAACTGTAGACGGAAGGAAGTCCATGGGTGTGGCGCACATCACCTGTAGGGACACAACAGCTACCAGCCTGGATGTGCAATCACGTCGTCGGTGGACACAGTTGACCAAACGAATCTGAAAGTACCCTGTGAAGGACAGAAATGACACACAGTCAAAAGCAATGCAGTACAGGACAGATCAGCAAAACTCATGCACAATACATGTTACAAGATACCCACCCAGAACCAAGTTAGCATGTCAACACTGTTGGGGAGTACAGCCCACCTGTCACCACACATCGCAACACACATCCTGTCAAGTAGCCCATGGACACACTCCAACAGCACCAGAGCACCACCCACACATCATGCCAACTCACATCATTCACATGACACCTCAGGATACTCACATTCAGCTAAAGAAGTTGGTGATGAGCTGTGTGCGGACATCACCATCACCATCATCATCATCATCATCGTCACTGGCATCGTGGTCCAGGCCAGGATCCTCCACAGGTGGCGGATGTTGGTCATCGTCATCCTGGATGAGAGGCAACTCCTTCCGCACTGCCAGGTTGTGTAGCATGCAGCAGACGATGATAATCTTGCACACTTTCGCAGGGGCATATGGGAGGGACCCTCCGGTCTTGTCCAGGCAGCGGAAGCGGCTCTTCAGGAGACCAAAGGTCCGCTCAATCACTCTCCTGGTCCGACCATGTGCCTCATTGTAGCGCATCTGGGCAGGTGTCACAGGGTTCCTGAGGGGTGTCAGCAACCACGGCATGTTGGGGTATCCCGAGTCACCTACGGACAGACAAGTGCACATCAGCTGACTTGGAAAAGTGGGCGGAATACTACAGATCAGATCACACACAATGGCACAAAGTCAGTACACACCGACAAGCCAGGCACGCTGGTTCTGCATCTGTGCCATCAACCTGGGGATGCGACTACTCCTCATCACAAAGGCATCGTGTGCTGAACCAGGGAAACGGGCACACACGTGTGTGATGGTCATGTCTGCAAGACACACCACCAGTGCATTGACCGAGTGGTAGTGCTTGCGGTTCCTGTAGGCCTGCTCCTGGGCCTGTGGTGGTACCAAAGCCACATGTGTCCCATCAATGGAGCCAATGACATGCGGCATCCTCCCCAGGGCATAAAAGTCACTCTTCACGTCAGTGAGTCGTCGCAGTCTAGGGAAATAGATGTACCGGTTCAGGAAGAGCAACATTGCCGCCAAAACATCGCGGAGCACACGGCTGAACATGGTCTGTGACATCCCACCAGCAGACGCCACAGTATGTTGGAAGGTACCGGTGGCAAAGAAGTGTAGGGCTGCCATCACCTTCACCTTGGGGGTCAGCGCTGTAGGATACGGCCGGCCAGGCTGCAAATGTGGGGACAACTGCACTGCCAAATCCTCAATCAGCTGCCTGGTGAAGCGGTACCGTCGGATGCTGTCCCGTTCCACCATCGTTGCCAGGTCTGGGAATGGCCGATGGACAGCAGGAGCCCTGCAGTGCAGAGGAGAAGTAAGCAAGATCGTCAGTCACCCCACATATGCGGCATTGAACACACTCAAGATCCCAACATACATCATCATGAGGCACAACTACATGAAGTGTGCAGTACCGGAACGACATGTATGGTACATACATGGCCAACATCTGTCAACACGGTCCTACAGGTGGCATCAATTTGTCCCAGGTTGGCCCATTGGATATCATGATGCTGTGTCACAGTCACCCCCCACAGTGACATGTGAGGACAGATGTGCCCCAGGCACCACAGCTCAACGACAGGCACATTCCCAGGGACCCTGTAATGCCACATGGACACTGGCATCACCTGGAGTATCATGTGTACACCACAGCAAAACAAACATGACCCCCACAGGTAGTGGCCACACTTGCCATGGCAGGACAGCCATGGACGTCTGTGACACACACGCACAACATCAGAGTCCATGCACACACAACGTGGATGTGGAGACTGTCTCCCATTGTGCACATGAAATCAGAGACATTGTAAACACTACATGCACAAAGACTGTGGAGGGCCATCACTATTGTGCCACTGGGACACCCTGGCTCAAACATACCGTCCCACATGGGACTCACGGGGTATGTGACATGACATACACAAACACCACTGTGAAATGTGACCATGACACATGCACAGATATGAACAGTTGCACATCACAGTGGTCACGTACACGTAACACCCAGGATCCTGTCCCCATGAACACGTGCACAGCCTGGGGGTGGCTGCCCACAGGTGACACCCACAGGACAACATGTACACCAACATACACACAATAGGAAATGCAGCCTTACATGCCTTATGATAAGGTTTGGACAGGCTGTCGTGATGTAGGTGTGCCCCTCACTCCCTGGGAGCTATCTGTGGCTGGCATATGTCCATCTGAGACAGGCATGCTGACCTATGCCAGTCACATATACAGTGATGCGTTGAACCGCAATGGACCGATCGGTGCCTCCGGCCGGCCCATTGCTTTCAATGTGTGCGGGTACGCGTTGTACCCCTGTGCGCGTTGAACTGCAATGGACCGATCGGTGCCTCCGGCCGGCCCATTGCTTTCAATGTGTGCGGGTACGCGTTGTACCCCTGTGCGCGTTGAACTGCAATGGACCGATCGGTGCCTCCGGCCGGCCCATTGCATTCAATGTGTGCGGGTACGCGTTGTACCCCTGTGCGCGTTGAACTGCAATGGACCGATCGGTGCCTCCGGCCGGCCCATTGCTTTCAATGTGTGCGGGTACGCGTTGTACCCCTGTGCGCGTTGAACTGCAATGGACCGATCGGTGCCTCCGGCCGGCCCATTGCTTTCAATGTGTGCGGGTACGCGTTGTACCCCTGTGCGCGTTGAACTGCAATGGACCGATCGGTGCCTCCGGCCGGCCCATTGCATTCAATGTGTGCGGGTACGCGTTGTACCCCTGTGCGCGTTGAACTGCAATGGACCGATCGGTGCCTCCGGCCGGCCCATTGCTTTCAATGTGTGCGGGTACGCGTTGTACCCCTGTGCGCGTTGAACTGCAATGGACCGATCGGTGCCTCCGGCCGGCCCATTGCTTTCAATGTGTGCGGGTACGCGTTGTACCCCTGTGCGCGTTGAACTGCAATGGACCGATCGGTGCCTCCGGCCGGCCCATTGCTTTCAATGTGTGCGGGTACGCGTTGTACCCCTGTGCGCGTTGAACTGCAATGGACCGATCGGTGCCTCCGGCCGGCCCATTGCTTTCAATGTGTGCGGGTACGCGTTGTACCCCTGTGCGCGTTGAACTGCAATGGACCGATCGGTGCCTCCGGCCGGCCCATTGCATTCAATGTGTGCGGGTACGCGTTGTACCCCTGTGCGCGTTGTACCGCAATGGACCGATCGGTGCGCACCCATTGACAATGGGCTTGCCTGGCAACGGACGCGTTTTCGAATTTCGAACGAGTCGGTTGCTGGAAAATCAGTTGGTCACCCACAACAATGTTGCAAAATCATGTATGTCATGAAGTTGAAGTTTTGAAGGATGCTGTGGGCGTGTTTTGGTGCTGCTATTCCATGGATTGGCCAGATTCAGAAGATGCAAACGACTTGGACCTATCACTTTGGACACAAGGGACAGTATCTGCCTCTCCAGCACATATATATTGCTGCCTGTTCCCCTGAGAGCCCACTTGCCTGCACTACATGCTCCAGGACGACATCTGCCACTGCACTGCTGCTGTCTCTGCCCCTCTGGACCCTGCAATGGCACGTACTGTGGAGAGAGCCCCAGCCTTCAGCCTTGAGGAGAACCAGGCCCTGCTGGACAGCCTACTTCCACAGTACAGCAAGCTGTATGGGACACCAGGGGAGCAGGTGAGTGTTCTGTGCACTGCCTTTCTGAATGTGCATTTTGTCTGACTAGCAAGGCTGAGAGTCAGCACGCCACTGGCTAGCAGGCTCACTGAGTAGTTGTCACCCCCATAGTGTGTGGTGACTTGCACTGGACAGGTATGGTGCAGTGACAGTGCTTCTTAACAGGGTTTTACTCCCCATGCAATGATACCATGTAGTGACTTCTGGAAAACTGTCCATGGGCAGCCGTGCACTGCCTGTGTACACCATGTGCCCCTGTGATTGCGACATGTATATGCAACTGTGTCATGCACGGATATGTTGCATGTGTAGTAATGGCCTTATCACTTTGTCATCCTGACAGGCTTCTGCCCATCGGAAGCATGAGATATGGAAGGACATCGTCCGGGCTGTCCGGTCCGTGGGGGTCTACAAGCGCCGGATCCGCAACTGCCAAAAGAGGTGGCAGGACCTTCAGGGCTGGACCCGGAGGATTGCACGGGTCCAGCTGAAGCTGTCGCCTCCTCGCAGGAGGGGCGGAACACGGACCCTGACCCCCACATGCTCAGGATCCTGGCGGTGGTCTTTCCAGACCTGGATGGGCAGCTGAAGGCCAGAGAGCAGCAAGGAGGGGGTGAGTCAAAGACTGCACTGTGTACTCTGTCTAACATGCTATGTGCCCTCCTCGGGCCTGGTTAAACTGCCACAGTACAGCAGTCATGTTGTCCAGGAGCCATGTCCCTCTATTGTGCACTGCCCACTCCTCATCTGATACCCAGGTGTGGCCCTTACATGCAGGGAATTCTGTCACTTAGGACTGTGTCCTTGCAGTTTGCTTGACTCAAGGTGGGAGACAGCATCTGTTTCCCTGACTCTGTGGTGGGCATCATGGGTGGGTCCATTGCTTACACAATGCCTGTATTCTGACATGTATTCAGCGTGTTACTTTGATCTGTGGTCCAATTGCTGAGCTGATCCACCACATGTGGCTGGGGTATCTGGCACACACCCATGCTGCGGGTGGGAACAATGTTTGGGCCCCAGGAGTATGTATATGACGTGTGTCACACATACTTAGCCAGCTGCCTACAGTCCAGGGCTCATCCCTCATTCATGTGGGGCTGGACAGTCATGCCTACTCCAGGCCATACAATACACTCTGTACTCCCACTCCCGTGTATCAGCGGACACATTGTGCACAGTGATTTGACCCCTCAGGTGTCTGCCTCTGTGTCAGTGTGCTGTAGATTAGTCGCCAGGACTGCTGTGGAGTTTCTTGGTAGGGGCTCAGCATGCCACTGGAGATGTGACCATAGGAGACGATACTTGTGTGACACATAGGTGTCTGATCAGCTGCCCATGCAGACTGGGGCATGTAAATGTGAAGTTCAGGCAGCTGTTCCCCATGCATAGCAGAGTGTGAGGGGCTCAGGTTCAGAGGGTAGTGTCACAGGTCTCCCATATGTCCAATAGGTATGACCTGGACAGATGAGGGTTAAGAGGATGTGTTGTGGGGGGGATGTACATGTGCACTTGTGCAGCTCCTGGACTTGCATTCCCCATGACCTACTATTGTGACACAGTGCAGAGTGTTGTTGTCTGGCTGCAAAGCCATACATCACTGAGACAGTGATGTATGACTTTGCAGGCATGCCTCCGCCATGGCATGTGTCTACTGATTGGTGAGCCTGCAGGGGAGTGACATGTGCTACATGCACACCATAGTGGCGCTGGCTATCAGGACATGGGTGCATCATGGTGTCTGTCGCTGGTATGCATCACATGCATTTCCTATTTGACTCTGGGCATCCCTTTCATCCGGAAACCTGTACTGACTCAGTGGCAAGAGCTGTGATGTGTCCACACCGTGTCCTCTGCACTGTCCAACTACTGTGTACTTGGTGCATGTGTCAACACTGGGGTCTTGCAATCCAACAGACACCAGACAGATGGGTGCAAGGCCATGTGGGATGTGAGTGCCATGCTTGGCATCAGACTGACAATTGACTTCTCCTGTTCAGTTAGGGCACTTTTAGCAATGTACAACTGATGATGCCAGGGCTTGCTCTGTGATGTGCTGTGCTCACAGTGGTGTGTGCGTTATGTGCAGGTGACTGATGTCTGTCTGTATCCCCATTGTTTGCAGATACATCCACGGCCACGGAAGGGGACAGCTCCACGGACCAGGAGGAGCCGGAGAGCCAGACTGGGTCAGCAGCCGAGGAGTGGTCGGAGGGACCCAGTGGCACGGAGGGCGAGGGGAGCCACACCGAGGAGTCCTCAGCAGCATCCACCTCAGCTGAGGACCAGAGCAACTCGGAGGATGACTCCCTTGTGGAGGCGGGTGTCAGCAGCCACCACACCCCAGCTAGTGTTGCTGTCCCCGCCACCACCAGCACCACCACCGCCCTCCCATCGGCTCCCATTCCCCAGGTCCGTGGAGGCTCCCATGTCCGGGA
Source organism: Calotriton arnoldi (assembly GCA_963921515.1). Taxonomy (NCBI): domain Eukaryota; kingdom Metazoa; phylum Chordata; class Amphibia; order Caudata; family Salamandridae; genus Calotriton; species Calotriton arnoldi. Next base: position 8,488 of record CAWUFW010002054.1, read on the forward strand.
GCGTGTTTCCTTTGGGCCAGGCACCGCACCCCCTGCCCCTGTGTCCCCTGCTGCCCTGAGTGAGGAGTCTGTGTACCTCCTTCGCCAGCTCCATGTAGGGCAGACAGCCATGCTGAGTGTCCTCCATGCGCACACCGCGCTGTTGACTCAGCTGGTGTCGTTCATGGAGGGCATCTCATCGGGCATGTCTGACCTACAGAGGGGCAATAGGTCCATGGACTCCTCCCTGACGGCAGCAGTGTCCCTCCTCAAACGGTCCCTCACCCCTCCTGCCTCTGCTCCATCCACACTCCCCAGCACCTTACCCGTCCCAAGCACACACACACCGGCACAGGCACACACCAGCACACACACATCCAGCACACTGACACACACGCCAATGACAAAACGCACACGCACGCACATTCAGGGGACTGAAGCCAGACTCACAGGGGATGGGGCCCTGGAACACACACACGCATCCACATGCACTGCGCAGTCCTCAGTTCCCTCTCCCTCCAAAGCACCCTCCCTTGCCTCACATGCAACCCCAAAGTCACAGCAGCTCTTCCTCTGTGACCTCGGCCTCTTCCCCACCGATGAAGCTGCTCCAGCATCCCGGGGGAAGAGGAAGCCCACCCACACGGAGCAGAGTGCCCCTCGCCCCCGGACACCCTCCCCCAGGCGCAGACGGACTGAGGCCCCCACCCGCAAGTCCCCCGGAGTGGTAAGAGCAAGACCCCGCCACCGCCCTGCAGCTCAGGCACAAGGTCTCCGTCCTCCATCCCTCAGGCCCCCACTGCACAGGTGCCCCCACCACACCCTGCCCCAGGTTCCCCCACCCACAGATATACCATCCCCAAGATGCTCCGGCCTTCTCCCCCTGCCACTTGCTCTCCCAGCACCACACCCCCCGCTGCGCTTGTCTGTGCCACTGATGTGGTGAGGGTGTCCTCCCCCTCTGTCCAACCCACCTTGCCTGTTCCCCATTCTCCTCCCCTGGAGGTAGGCACTGCAGTGGAGTCCACTACCGCCCTGTCTGACTTGGGCACTGCAGTGGCGGACCTGTCCACCCCATCTGCAGGGTCCACTGCAGTTGTGCCGGCACCCACGACATCTGAGTCATGCCCCCCAGTTGTGCCGGCACACACCATGTCAGACACCTCCACTGCAGTTGTCAGTGGCTCTCCAGCACCCACCACCCCTTCCCTGACTCCCCCTGGTGAGCCCTGATCCTGTCCCTGCGGTGCCTGGCCTGCCCCCCGGTTGCCCCTCCTAGTGGATTGTCCCTGGTTTTGTGCAGGCATGCGTAGGGTGACATCTGCCAGTGTCACCCTGTTTGAACTTTGACAATGGACTGGCCATTGGCCTTTGCTCTAATTTCTTCTGGACGTCGTTATCAAACAACACATATGCTGAATAAAGCAACTTTCTTTTCTCTAGTGCTCATGTTTCAGATGTACATGTTGTTGGTGCAGCTAACCATGCCCTTGCTGCAGTGATGGTGATATCTGGTATCATGATTATGAAGTGTTACTGTGCAGGAACCCATGTGGTCCAGGGGGAATGTGTCCTATCATGTGGTGTATCCATGTCATCCATAGCAGCATCTGAGGGTGTCATGTGTTCAGTATTTGGCAATGGGTTTCCTACTTACATTGGCAATTTCATATCTGTGGCTTCCACCCCTGCACATCTGTTGTGCCTGCCATCGTTGCATTTGTCTACTTCCCTGACCGTGTTGCCATCTCCAGTGGACATGCAGGTTTGGGCATCAATGGGGAGGGACTCATCCGTGTAGTCAGTGCAACATTGCTATACAAGTGTGTTGGATCTGTGCTGATGATTCCGTTGGCACATCCATGACCAGGCTGATGTGATGGGAGCCCTCATTTGGTGCTAATTGTTGATTGTGTGACCAAGTGCTCAGCTGACATGATGGGGCCCTACTGAGGCAACATATGGCACAGCTTTCCTCACACAGGAGTGGAGTCCCCTCATGGCAGTGTGTACACGTGTGACATTGCCTGCGCCCAAGGTGTGTGTTGTATGTGCATGTCTGTGTGTTCACTTTCATTCATCTGCGCATGCTGTGATCCCTAGTGTTGTACCTGTTTGTGATGCTTGCTGACTTGAGCTATGTTCCCCCAAATTCTTCTCCCTGTGTTCTCTGTGATGTGGGTGCATGGCACATTACTGGTCATCAGGGTGTCACCCATAGGTGTGTTTGCTGTCAGGGCTGAGTTTGTGTGCAGACGCAGATGGGTCACAGTCAGGTTTCCCCTTGGCACTTGTTGTTTGCCCCTGTCATGTGATTTCCAGTTTGTGTTATCTTTCAGTGATTGTGACACGTTGTGTGTGTGACTGCTGGCACTCCTCAGGGTCCGGGCTGCAATGTTGGTTGTTGTCTATGTGTGTTCTTTGTGGGTGACCTTGGCTTCTTCATTGGTGTGTGACTGTGGCTGGGATCCCATTGGTCGGTGTGGTATTGCCGTCATGTCCATGTACAGCGTAGTGTGCAGTGTGTCAGACATTCAGGAGTCTTGTTGAGTGTCCATGTGTGATGTGTTTCTACACCTTGGTTCCCACCCACCACCCTGGAATAGTCATGGGTGCATGTGCAATGTCACCAGTGCATGTGTACTTCACTGCTGCACATTGTTGGAGGTCGAGGGGTGTGGTGTTGAGTGTGTGCAGATGAGAGTTGTTGCCCGGCTAGGCCCCTGCCTCCATGTTGGCCTTGGCTTACTGGCCATGCTGATTGATTTGTGCTTGTGTAGGTGTGATGGTAGTTTGTTGCTCAGGACACCTGACTGTGGTTCACAGTGTGAACGACATTTAGCTTTGTCATCACAGTGGTATTTTTATTCAGCCCAGGGTCACCACATTGTGGGGGCCCTGGGGGTGGTGCTGTGGTGTGTCTGACTTGCTGTGTCAGTTGTTGTTCCTACGTGCCTGTGTGACATGTGTGTTTTGTGCTCCCTCTCACCTGACAATGCCTGCTTGCCCACATAGGGGATTTGGATCCATGAGTTACCTTAGTGTGGCAGTGTATGCACATCTGTATGATTGGTATTCAGCTCTCCTCATGTGTTGTGTGGTTGCCTGGGGACACTGGCACCCCCACCCCTCACCTGCTGTGTATGATGACAGTGTTGGTCTGCCTGTTTGTGTTTGTGCATCTGCACCACTGCATTGGCATATCTTGGGTGTGCCATTGGCTGTATGTTGTTTGGTGTGTTTCCCCTGCTGTCCCTGGGACTCCTAGGTCATCGGTCAGCACAGTGATCATGGTTTGTGTGTCCCATTGCTGCCATGGTATGGTATCTGTTCACCTCACATCTGCTGTCTCCACAGGGTATCTGCATTTGTGTGCCCATTGGTGCAAATATGTGGTTCTGCATTCTGATGGTCACTTCTGTCATTGTGTCATTGATGACTGTTGACGGTCTCAGCCCCCATGGGTGTTGTTTGTCTGCACATGGCCAAAGGAATGTTTCATTTGCACTGCAGTATTTGGCTCCCCCAATTTATGTTGCAATGGGACACATACACTACTTTGCCACGGATGAGTTTTTGGTTCTGTGACCAGGAATGATCCATGCAGTTTGGCAGTTGCAGCTCTTTCTTTGTCAACAATTACCTTTTGGTCACTGTGATGATGAGGGTGTAGACCCCATTGCCACAATGGTCAAAATGTGCTTCAGCTATGGACCCCACACTTGCCTTTTGGTCACTGTGATGATGGGGGTTTAGACCCCATTGCCACAATGGTCAAAATGTGCTTCAGCTATGGACCCCACACTTGCCTTTTGGTCACTGTGATGATGGGGGTTTAGACCCCATTGCCACAATGGTCAAAATGTGCTTCAGCTATGGACCCCACACTTGCCTTTTGGTCACTGTGATGATGGGGGTTTAGGCCCCATTGCCACAATGGTCATGGGCTGCTTGCATTGTGGGTGCCACACACATATATGTGTGGCACATGTGCTAGGGGGTCACATTGTATGTTGAAAGTCATGTTCGGTGTTGTAGGCATTTGACACAGCCTACACACGCTTGTCATGGTGGTGGGGGGATGTCTTAATCTTGCATTCCCTAGGTTGTGGTGTGCTTGTTGTGTCATGCATTGTCCATCCTATGAGTGGGGGTGGTAGTAGTGGTAGGCATCCAGCCCCCTGGGTGAGGGTGGTAGTAGTGGTAGGCATCCTGCCCCCTGGCTAAGGGTGGTAGTAGTGGTAGGCATCCAGCCCCCTCTGGGTTGGGGTGGTGGCGCGCATTCAGGCCCCTGTGTGCATATGTGGCATTGGTGATGGGCATCCCGCCCCTATGGTGCTGCTGTTGCTGGTGTAAGTATATTCAGATTCCCCGTGTATGTGTGTGATGTGTCGTGTACGTGTTGTATGTGTTTTGTGGTTGGTGTCTGACTTACCTTCTGCGCCGTACGCGTCCGTGCCTGTTCCGGTAGTAGATGTAGAATATTGGTATGATCGGGACGAAGGGATTCATGGTTGGTTCGTGTCGTTCGTCCTTCTCGTTGCTTCGCGTCGTCCTCGTCGCTTCGCTTCGTCCTCGTCGCTTCGCGTCGTCCTCGTCGGTGCCGTGTTCGTCTCGTAGCCGTGGATCGTGTTGTGGCGCGATTTGGAGCTTATGTGCGCCTCTCCCGGATGCTTTGACGTGCCGTGCGTAGCGACGGGTTCGGCGCGTACGGGAAGCGCATCGTACTTGTCCAGCCGGACGGGGCTGCATTTTCCCTTCCGTGCGACTCGATTCGGCGTTTCCGGATTCGCCTCGGTCGGAGAACAGGACCTGGTTTGGGTGAGTACGGCTCGGCCGGAATTTTTGCTGTTGTGCGCATCGTACTTGCTCGTTCGGTGTGCTGTACGGATCGGTCGGGAAACTGGCTTTCGCATGGCTTTTTTCCCGACCGAATGGTATTGGGTGCGCCTCCGACCGAGATCGGAATCGGCCCCTCTGTGTTTGAAAATACCACTTTTAGAAAGTATTTATTTTCTTGCCTAACTATCCAAGCCTGCCTCTGCTAGGTTGTGTATTCCTTGTATGGAGTTTGAGTGACAGGGGCTGGGGGCTTCCAGGAGACAGGGTGAGTCAGCACAGGGCTGAATAGAGAGATCTGCATGCAGATAGGAGGGAGGAGTTGCACCTGGGACCTGAATAGGGCTGTGCCTTTCCTCCACAATGCTGCCTCCACCTCCTGTGGTGTGTCTGATGTCCCTGGCCTACACTGTCAAAGGAAAGAAGGAGTCTTGTCAACAAAGTGCTCCAGGACTGACCAGAACTGGTTTTGGACTAGGCAAAGGCCTCTCTGCCTTCAGAGAACAAAGAGAAAAGTAGTATAAATATTGGGACCCAGACCCAAGAACTTAAGATCACTTCTGGGAATCAAGACGAACCTTTGCTGAGGAGAAGAACCAGGAAGCTGAAGGAGGAGACTACCCCTGTGCTGTGTGTTTGGGGGTTGGCCTGCAGTGGTTGCTTCATTGCCAAAGAAAGGAGAAAAGGACTGAGTGTGCTTTCTATCAACTTGAAGAAGAATCTCCAAGGGCTTGAACTAGAGCTTGCCTCCTGCCTGAAGTCTCAGGGATACAAGACTTCACCTACCAGCTCCCCCCTGAATTCCCTTGCTGGGAATTGAAGTGCCTGCTGTTGTGCTGGGCCTTCTGAGAGACTGCGTGTCACTGGGAGCTGGAAGCGCGACGCAACAACGAGAAGCGTGTCGCCGCCGCAGCCGCTGTCATCGCATCGCCGAGGAAGCGAGATGCCGCTGCCGCTGTCACCATCGCATCGCCGGAGAAGCGGGACGCTGCCACAGAGGACATCGTCGCATCACCGGAGAAGCGCGTCGCAGGGCCTGTTGTGGCTCCAAAGATCCTCGAGTCGCCGCACGGCCGTCGGACGTGCACGCATCGCACCAACGTTGTCGCATCGCAACCAAGACGCCATTTTTGTCGCATCGCACCGGAGCAGAGTATCGCATCGAGGTGCCATCTTGTCGCATCGCACCGGAAAGCAGTAAGAAACCGACGCATCACCTCCCCACACAGTAAGGAAGCGAGCATCAACTCCCCTGTGCAGCAGTAAGGAACCGACGCATCCACTCCCCTGAGTGTTAGGAACCGACGCATCACCTTCCCTGCGACCCTTTTGTTTTCTTTGCGTTACGCATTCAAGGTACATTGAGAGTAAAGTGTCGCATCTACAACTTGAGAGAACTGAACTATTTTATAACCTTTTAAAGTCTATTTTGGAGTACAGTATTGTGGATTTTTGTCGTTTGGTCTTGTGTTAAGTCTATATAAAAATACTTATTTTTATAAATACAACCGGTGTGGTGTCCATCTGTAGTGTTGTCACTGTATTACTGTATGTGTTCACAAATGCTTTACACACTGCCTCTGAGATAAGCTCGTGCCAAGCTACCAAGGGGGTGAGCAGGGGTTATTTTAGGAGTGTAGCCCCTTACCCTGACTAGACGCAAGGGTCCCTATTTGTCACAGGTACCTACCTATGCCAACTAGAGACCCCCAAATCTAACATTGGTGGTCAGCGGTGAGGATTTGGACTTGCATTTGTGATTCATATACAGTGATTGGTGTACACTACTAGTGAGTGCAGACCATAACGCAACCGCATACTTTTTGAGAATTTTTCCTTGGAACTTCTTTTCTATTTTTGATTCTTGAGAACTGCCAGTCTTTTTGCTACCATGAGCAAGTCAGCATCCTTAGTATCTGTAGACATTGTTTTGGAAGAAGAGAGAATTGATACCTACACTGTGCCTTATCTCAAAGCTTTGTGCAAGAAATTTAAAATCTCTGTGAAAGGCCTCACCAGGAAAGAGGAATACCAGAAGGTGCTGAGGGCCTGGGTAGAATCTAGGAATGCCAGTGAGCATCCTGAGGAGCCAGTAATGGAGGCAGAGGATTTAAATGAGCAACTTGAGGGGCCAGTGGGCCCAACTGGAGGGAAAGCACCTTCAGGGGCGGGCAGCAGTGTTTCTTCCAAAGGGTTGTCCCAGGAGAGCTGGAGGACAGAGCAAGGGAGAGGATGCATAAATTGGAGCTAGCTAGGCTCAAAATGAATGGTCAGAAAGACATAGAGAGCAAGAAAATAGAGCTTGGGATGGAGTTAGAAATGAAGAAGTTAGCCTTAGAGGAAAAGAGGATGCATTTTGAGCATGAGAGAGGATTGAGGGAATTGGAACTCAAGTCCAAAAAGTTAGAGGTTCCTCCCTCTGGTGGCAGCACACCGCCAGTGCATGTAGAAGCAAGAACCTACATTCCCAAAGATGTAGTTAAAGATTTCCACAAGAATGAGGATATTGGTCAGTGGTTTAGGGCTTATGAAGCTGCAATGTTGGCCCACCGGGTCCCTGAGAAGGATTGGGGAGCGTGGTTGTGGGACCGCTTTGTTAGTGATGGGAGGGACACTTTGTTGGATTTGCCTACAGAGGAGCAGATGTCCTATACCCACATGAAGGGAGCCCTAATGTCCGATTTGGTTTGACCCCAGAGCTATATAGACAAAGGTTTATAAATTGCAGAAAACTGGAGTCTACCACTTGGGTGGAATATGTGTCTTTCTTTTGCAGAGCATTGGATGGTTGGGTGAAGGGTAGCAAAGTGGATAATTTTGAGGCGCTCTATGATTTGCTTGCATGGGAGCACTTGTCAAATAACTGTTTTCCAGAGCTACGCAGGCATCTATTGACAGCAAGCTGACTAACCCTAGGAAGCTTGCTGAGGAGGCGGACCGCTGGGTGAGCACCCGGGTCCAGAAGGGTCATGTGGGAGACTTCGCCAAAGGTGGGCAGGGTCCCCAGCAGAAGAGTGGGGGGGACAAGGGTAAACAGAGGGAGTTCCAGAAAGGGCCCCAAAGTAATCCCCAAGGGAACCAAGGGAAAGGTCCCCAGCCTCCCCCTGAGAAAAAGGCAGTGGCCCCGACAGATAAGCCTGTTCACAAGGGGCCCAAGACCTGTTTTAAGTGTGGTCTAGTAGGCCACTGTTCTTATGATGCTAGATGTCCCTTGTATGGGAAGACAGCACCCACTGGTGCACCACCCCGGCAGTTGGCTAGTGTAGCCCTGGGGGAGGAGATGGGTGCCCAGGGTGGGTGGGGTCCCGCAGAGATGTCCCTAGTCTCTTTAGGAGACTGTGAGGTGGTCCCCAGGACCCAGCTGCCTGATAACACTAAAAAATACAGGCAGTGGGTGACCATCAATGGCAAGAGGGTGGAAGCTCTTAGAGACACCGGAGCCAGTGTGACAGCTGTCAGTTGTCGGTTGGTGTCTGAAGAGCAGGTAGTCCCCAATGCATTTTACCCAGTTGTTGCCACTGACAACACAGAGAGCCACTGCAAGGTGGCACAGGTTCCCTTTGAGTGGGGGGAGGGGGGTCTCAGGGACTCTTCAAGTAGCTGTGAGGCCAGCCATGCCTGTTGAATGTCTGTTAGGTAACGATTTGGAGAGCTCCCCTTGGGCTAAGGTGGAGCGGAGAGCTCATTTAGAGATGTTGGGTTTGCCTGAGTGTGTAACAGAAACAACGGTTCCAGCGGAAAGTTAGGCTAATCTATAATAATAATCAAATGCACAATCGCAATCACAAAAACGGGTTAAGGTGATGTCAGAAAGAAAGAGGGCCTTGCAGACTTTATGTTCACATTAATTCTTTTTATCAGATTTGTAAAATTCAAATTGATATATACACAGACCAAGAAAAAACAATAGTGCTTTTGTATCCCCAAGTGAAATGGAACCATAAAACAAACAGTGAAAAACATGTAACGTGTACAGCTTGGTTTCCACAAATTTTTTAAAAGGCGACCAAAGATTAACTTAGTAATGATTCCAGCTTCTGTGTACAATAGTCAGAGCTGTTAAACTGGTTCGCTTTCAAATACAGTCGACGGCGTTTCGACCCTTTTACAGTGCAGGGTCTCTTCAGGACCAAGGGATATGGGGACAATCTAATGATCAGAAAAAGAAAAGAAGGCATACGCTTAGAATGCTATATGTCAGCTAGGATCCTTAAAAAGGAAGGACTTAGATGGAATAATGAGTACCTGATGGCGATTGTTCAGCCTCGTGAGACAGTGAAATAAGTGAGACACCGGTAAAGTGAGAGAGGAAAAGGGAATACTCACACGGGGTCCCGGTCGGGTACTGCACATGTGAGAATACAAAAGTGGTATTGATCAGTAAGCTGAAGATTGACGTTTGAGGTATTAATGAACTGTGGATTATCGAGAAACTGGTTGTCTTACCCCCGTATGAGAGACGAACTGGTGGGCTGACAAACGGTCTTAATCATAGGTTGCTCAATCGTGGTAGATGGCAGAAGTACATGGCCCCCTGTAATAGTGAGCATGGTGTGTATGAGTATTGAGCAATACATATTTGAATAATTGACCACAACAATGTTAAACGGGTGCAATCAGGCTTACCACTTAGTGTAGTAGTGATGGAGCAGATTCTTCAATTTAATTGAACCGGCCGCGGGACCAATCGTGCCACGGGAATAGTATTACTCTGTGGGGTAATGCCAATAGGTTAGTGACGGCCCAACTCCCATCCAGCATTCTAAACGAGGGTCTCAGGGGCGGCGTGTTAGTGATGATAGCACTGGGGTCTCTCCGCGCTGTGGTTGATTAAGGTAGAGAAGGGCAGGGAATTAACTAATTTTTTCACCCGTAGCCCCGTGACAAATGTAACAACCTTGATGACAGATGCCACTCGTCTCTAATGTGATCTTAATGTGTATTGTACTGCGCGTGTGGACTGCAGGGCGCTGTAACCCATTAAGGTTTGCACCAAGCGTGGGTGCCGCCTTCCGTCTTCACTGTCGCATTAATATGCTAATCCAAGGGCGCACTGTTAGCTCGGCCCGCCACATGCGTAAGGCGCTTAATCTATGCAATAAGACGGCTAAATGCTAATAATGCGTGACGGCAACGGTGAGCTTTAAACAATAGTGTTGGCACAAGGCCGCCACTAGTCTCTAATGCTACATTGCTGTACTAAATATAAGGCGTGCTCTTGGTGGGGCCTGCCATGCGTGCAAGGCGTCTGAATGCTGTTAATATTTTACAATGCGCGTGCTAAAGTACCGGGCGCTTTAACTAACAGTAGCACAGGTTATAGATAGGAAATCAATATAAAAGAATGGCGAAAGAGGTGTGCCGCCACCCATCTCTAATAGGCACTAATATATTAAAAACAGGGCATGCTGTAGGCTGGGGACGCCATGTGAACAGGGCGCTCACCTTTGGAATGAATCTGTCAATTCGAACTGCTCCGGTCGTCTGCCTGGTTACAATGACAACCAGCCGGCAGCGCGTGTGTGCTTAAATACATGGAGCCTACCGGGGAAGAGATTGCTGAACTGGGAGACCTGCCTGAGCTGACCCATTGGCAGCAAGAAGGAGGTCCCTCCAGGGAAGAGTTCTGTGAGGAGCAGAACAAGTGCCCTTCTCTTGTGGGTTTGCGGCAGCAGGCTGCAAACCAGGCAGCAGGTGATCAGTCTGGATCACATTGGATTTACTGGGAGAATGGTCTCCTGTATAGTGAGCCTAAGGTTGCTGAGCCTGGGTCAGCCCGTGTGCTGGTGGTACCCCTGCGCTTCAGAGCCTTCCTACTGGGGCTGGCTCATGATGTGCCTTTAGCAGGACATTTGGGGCAGGACAAGACCTTTGAGAGGCTTGTCACCCACTTTTATTGGCTCCAAATGCGCAAGAGTTCAGACACTCATTGCAGGACCTGTCAGACTTGCCAGGCAAGTGGAAAGAGTGGGAGGAAGCACAAGGTTCCTCTCCAGCCATTCCCTGTGGTCAGCATCCCCTTTGAAAGGGTGGGCATTGACATTGTGGGGCCTCTGGATCCCAAGACAGCCATGGGCAACAGGTTCATCCTGGTCTTGGTGGACCATGCCACCCGGTACCCGGAAGCCATCCCTCTCAGGACAGTGACGGCCCCCGTGGTGGGACGTGCACTGATGGGGATTTTCTCCCGTGTGGGGTTTCCCAGAGAGGTGGTGTCAGACCGAGGTACCAACTTCATTTCCAAGTATATGAAGTCCCTGTGGCAGGAGTGTGGTGTAACCTACAAGTTCACCACTCCTTACCACCCCCAAGGTAATGGGCTGGTTGAGAGATTCAACCGGACCCTCAAAGGCATGATTATGGGTCTTGAGGAACCCATGAGGCGTAAATGGGACGTCCTCTTACCATGCCTTCTCTTTGCTTACTGTGAGGTGCCACAGAAATCTCTAGGGTTCAGTCCCTTTGAGCTTCTCTATGGACACCCAGTGAGAGGACCTTTGAGTTTGGTCAAGGAAGGCTGGGTGCAATCTCCCAGGAAACCTCCCCAGGATGTATATAGCTACATGCTGGCCTTCAGGAACCAAACTAGGCGATTCAGAAAACTCGCTGAGGCGAATCTGGAAGCCAGCCAGGAGGAGATGAAGCGGTGGTACGACCAGAATGCCACTCTGGTTGAGCTTCAGCCTGGTCAGAAAGTATGGGTCATGGCCCCAGTGGAGCCCTGTGCGCTCCAGGATAAGTGGACCAGACCATTTGAGGTGGTGGAGCGCAAAAGTCCGGTTACCTACTTGGTGGACTTGCGGTCTCCCAGGAACCCCTTGCGGGTCCTGCACGTCAACCGCCTGAAGCCCCACTTAGAGAGGTCCGAAGTGGGCATGCTCCTAGCAACAGATGCTGGAATGGAGGAGGAGACTGAGCCTCTTCCTGACCTCCTGTCTGCAACAGAGCAAGATGGGTCAGTGGATGGAGTGAACCTCTCTTCCACCCTGACCCCTGAGCAGCAGAATGACTGTCACCAGTTGCTGGGACAGTTTTCTGACCTGTTCTCCCTGATTCCCAGTGTCACTGATTGGTGCGTCCATGATGTAGACACTGGGGACAGTCCTCCTGTCAAGCACAAAACTTACAGGGTGACTGACAGGGTGAGAGCTTGCATCAAGGAGGAGGTCTCCAAGATGCTTGCGTTGGGGGTGATTGAGTCCTCTAACAGTCCTTGGGCCAGCCCAGTGGTCTTGGTCCCAAAGGCTGCCGCACCGGGTGTCTCACCAGAACTGCGGTTCTGTGTGGACTACCGAGGGCTCAATTCAGTCACCAGGACTGACGCGCACCCCATCCCCAGAGCTGATGAGCTCATTGATCGGTTAGGGGCTGCCCGGTACCTCAGCACGTTTGACTTAACGTCTGGGTACTGGCAGATCGCCTTGACTGATGGGGCAAGAGAGAGGTCAGCATTCTCCACACCAGATGGGCACTACCAATTCCGGGTTATGCCCTTTGGGATGAAGAATGCCCCTGCCACCTTTCAGAGGTTGGTCAACCAGGTGTTGGCTGGACTGGAAGAGTTCAGTGCTGCCTACCTGGATGACATTGCAGTGTTCAGCGCCAGTTGGGAAGAACATCTGCGCCACCTCTGGGAAGTGTTGATGGCGCTGCGGAGAGCAGGCCTCACGATCAAGGCGAGTAAGTGCCAGATCGGGCAGGGTTCCGTGGTGTACTTGGGACACCAGGTTGGGAGCGGCCAGGTGGCGCCCCTACAGCCCAAGATTGAGACCATCCTGACTTGGGAACCCCCCAAGACCCAGACAGAGGTGAGAGCCTTTTTAGGACTCACCGGGTATTACAAGAGGTTTGTCAAGGGGTATGGCAGCATTGTTGCACCCTTGACAGAGCTGACTTCCAGGAAACAGCCCAAGAGAGTGATTTGGACTGACACCTGTCAGAGAGCTTTTGATGCCCTGAAGACTGCCATATGCACGGCGCCCGTGCTCCTGGCACCCAACTTCTCAAAAGAGTTTATTGTACAAACAGACGCTTCAGAGCATGGTGTGGGGACTGTTCTATCACAGATTAATGAGGAGGGCCTAGACCAACCTGTAGCCTTCATCAGTAGGAGGTTACTTCCACGGGAACAGAGGTGGAGTGCAATTGAGCGTGAGGCATTTGCTGTGGTCTGGGCACTGAAGAAGTTGAGACCATACTTGTTTGGGACTAACTTCCGGGTCCAGACAGACCACAGGCCCCTCAGATGGCTGATGCAGATGAGGGGTGAGAATCCAAAGTTGTTGAGATGGTCCATATCCCTACAGGGGATGGACTTTACGGTAGAACACCGCCCTGGTACAGAACACGCCAATGCTGATGGTCTGTCCAGATTTTTCCGCCTTAGTGATGAGAACTCCCCGGAGGTAGGGTAGTTCTCCCCACATTTCAGCTGGAGGGGACACGTGTTAGACCTGGCACCATTGGCGTGGGTCTCCCTTCCATTTTTTGCTGTTGCCTCTTATGTTTTTGCTGGTTTTAGATGCTTTTGGGCACTGTGCCACTGCTGTTCAGTGCCACAGTGCAAGTGCTCCCTATGGTAAATTGATGTATGGATTAGTGACTCCATGATTGGCTTGTTTGGCTTACTGTCAGACCCTAGTACAGTGCACTGCGTGTGCCCAGGGCTTGTAAATCAATGGCTGCTGGTGGGCTTGCAGCACTGGTTGTGCCACCCACCGGAGCAGCTTGTAAAGTGTGTCTCAGGCCTGCCATTGCAGAGCCTGTGTGCAGTCTGGTACTGCCATGTTGACTGGGCAAGTGTACCCACTTGCCAGTCCCTAAACCTTCCCTTTTATACATATTAGTCACCCCTAAGGTAGGCCAAAGGGCAGGGTGCATTGTAGGTAAAAGGTAGGACATGCCCTGGAGTGTGTGGCATGTCCTAATAGTGAATTACATCCATTTTCGTGTTTCACTATTGCAAGGCTACCTGTTCCCCATAGGCCAGAATGGGCAGTTAGATTATAACAATTTATAATCCTAACTGACTCAGGGAACTAGGTAGAAATTCGAGTTTAGTATGCCTGAACTCAGAATGATAAAATACATCTTTTAGTGAAGTTGGTTTTAACATTCTGTGGTTGAAAATACCACTTTTAGAAAGTAGGTATTTTCTTGCCTAACTATCCAAGCCTGCCTCTGCTAGGTTGTTTATTCCTTGTCTGGAGTTTGAGTGACAGGGGCTGGGGGCTTCCAGGAGACAGGGTGAGTCAGCACAGGGCTGAATAGAGAGATCTGCATGTAGATAGGAGGGAGGAGTTGCACCTGGGACCTGAATAGGGCTGTGCCTTTCCTCCACAATGCTGGCTCCACCTCCTGTGGTGTGTCTGATGTCCCTGGCCTACACTGTCAAAGGAAAGAAGGAGTCTTGTCAACAAAGTGCTCCAGGACTGACCAGAACTGGTTTTGGACTAGGCAAAGGCCTCTCTGCCTTCAGAGAACAAAGAGAAAAGTAGTATAAATATTGGGACCCAGACCCAAGAACTTTAGATCACTTCTGGGAATCAAGACGAACCTTTGCTGAGGAGAAGAACCAGGAAGCTGAAGGAGGAGACTACCCCTGTGCTGTGTGTTTGGGGGTTGGCCTGCAGTGGTTGCTTCATTGCCAAAGAAAGGAGAAAAGGACTGAGTGTGCTTTCTATCAACTTGAAGAAGAATCTCCAAGGGCTTGAACTAGAGCTTGCCTCCTGCCTGAAGTCTCAGGGATACAAGACTTCACCAACCAGCTCCCCCTGAATTCCCTTGCTGGGAATTGAAGTGCCTGCTGTTGTGCTGGGCCTTCTGAGAGACTGCGTGTCGCTGGGAGCTGGATGCGCGACGCAACAACGAGAAGCGTGTCGCCGCCGCAGCCGCTGTCATCGCATCGCCGAGGAAGAGAGACGCCGCTGCCGCTGTCACCATCGCATCGCCGAAGCACGGCGCATCGCCGGACAAGCGGGACGCTGCCACAGAGGACATCGTCGCATCACCAGAGAAGCGCGTCGCAGGGCCTGTCGCGGCTCCAAAGATCCTCGAGTCGCCGCACGGCCGTCGGGCGTGCACGCATCGCACCAACGTTGTCGCATCGCAACCAAGACGCCATTTTTGTCGCATTGCACCGGAGAAGAGTATCGCATCGAGGTGCCATCTTGTCGCATCACACCGGAAAGCAGTAAGAAACCGACGCATCACCTCCCCACACAGTAAGGAAGCGAGCATCAACTCCCCTGCGCAGCAGTAAGGAACCGACGCATCCACTCCCCTGAGTGTAAGGAACCAACGCATCACCTTCCCTGCGACCCTTTTGTTTTCTTTGCGTTACGCATTCAAGGTACATTGAGAGTAAAGTGTTGCATCTACAACTTGAGAGAACTGAACTATTTTATAACCTTTTAAAGTCTATTTTTGAGTACAGTATTGTGGATTTTTGTCGTTTGGTCTTGTGTTAAGTCTATATAAAAATACTTATTTTTATAAATACAACCGGTGTGGTGTCCATCTGTAGTGTTGTCACTGTATTACTGTATGTGTTCACAAATGCTTTACACACTGCCTCTGAGATAAGCCTGCCTGCTCGTGCCAAGCTACCAAGGGGGTGAGCAGGGGTTATTTTAGGAGTGTAGCCCCTTACCCTGACTAGACGCAAGGGTCCCTATTTGTCACAGGTACCTACCTATGCCAACTAGAGACCCCCAAATCTAACATATATATTTATAGAAGTCTTCAGAAATTCAGCACTTGCCAGAGAATTTCATAAAGCATCTCATGATGAAAAATGTATACATACTGACACCAAAGATTGCTTTTTAATTCATAATCATCAATATTAGCTCAAAACAGTCATTGAAACAAGTCAAAGAATAAATATGAACAACCAAAGAATTGAAAACAAATTTGAGGTGATCATTCTTTGCCACAGTTACATCTGACAGCCACGCAATGAAAATACAGGAAAGTAAATAAAGCAAGTCACCTTAGATTCTTCTGCTTCAATTATATCAACAATTATGCGTTCCACATCTTTCATACCTCAGAGCCTCCTCAGCAGCACACAGGTTAGTGATTTTTTTATTAAATAAAGACAATACAAATATTGAATCTTAAAATACTTTTATTATAACTATCATTTAATCCTGCATAAACAGATTACGTTTGATTTGGGCTCATTTTGCAGGTCAATCCATTGACATTTCTTATGTTCAATACATTGCATTATGGATTTGGAAGTCCAATGAAAGTATTTTAGGTTTCAGCAATTTAAAAAGAATACAAAGTTTAATATTGTGTTCAAGTGGAAATATGTTGCTAAATATATTAATGTAAATCTTTTATATCATGATCCTGAAAAGAAAAAATAAATATTAGTGCGTTAGTTCTCAAATGGGATGAAAGCGGTGGCAGAATGGATATCCGATAACTGCCTTCAGCTTAATGCTGAAAAGATTGAGATAATGCTTTTTGAAAAAGCTCAACAAATATGGACTTCAGATTGGTGGCCACCTGAGCTAGGGAATGCTCCCACTCCCTGTCAGGTCGTAAAATCTATGCATTAAACTGGATCAAGCACTAACAATGAAGGAGCAGGTCCTATCACTTACAGGTACCTGCGTTCTCATGTTACGGCTATTAAAGAAAGCCTTGTCTTTTCTTCCGCTTGCGGCTAGGAAGACCCTGGTACAGGCTCTTGTTGTCAGCAGGCTTGACTATGGCAATGCTCTTCTGGCCTCTGCCAATGAAACCCTGTTCTTTAAATTACAGGTCATGCAGAACACCGCTGCAAGGCTTATTTGTAATCTTCCTTCCAGATCTGCATCACTTCCACTTTTAAGAGCATTACATTGGCTCCCTGTCAGAAAGAGAATTATATTTAAGATCTGCTGCCTTACACAGAGAGCTCTAGTGGGGAAAGGACCAAGATACCTACACCAAAAGCTTAAACGATTTCTTTCTGTTAGGAATTTACATTCGAAGGACAAAGAGCTACTTACTATTCCTCGCTTTAAACATTCGAGGTGTGGAGACAAATCCTTCTCTTATTTGGCCCCCACCTACTGGAATTGTTTACCTGGTTATATTCACATATACGCTGAATACACATTTTTAAGAAATTACTGAAAACCTTTTTTAACTCTGCTGTTTCTGGCCCTGCTACAGTGATTTTCTGCTGGGCCAAGATACCCCGTTGGGGTGATTCATGTGCGATATCAAATTAAAATAACATAACATCATAGATTTAAGAGGCTTCCACTTCAACATAGGCTGTTATGTGTCATACTAAATAAAATTAATATTAATGAAAATTATATGACATTTTGTATACAGAGATAGAAGACAACATTACAGAGGAACACGATGCCCACAATAAGGAAGATGCGGCCGATCAGGAGTCTAACAACAATGCTATGATACACAACAGTGGACATGACACCAACACCAATATTGTCTCAAACAACTTTGCCTACAAAAAGACACACCTAGATCTACTAAATATGTATGGGCATCTACACAACATAGAACAAACTTTTATATCCAGATACTTAGGACGACACTACGACCACGGTTTTCAACCAGACATGCTGATACAGGTGCCACAATATATTGACAATTAAAATGAAACAATGAAGTAATTACATGATTCCATTGTTCAGGCGATACAGCAACAAAATACAAGACATCAACACATATTTAAAGTGCAAGATTTTGGAAATAGTATACAACAATTGGCAGCTGCAACGAGGTAATCAGTCGTCGCACCATATATAACCAGCAAGAAATGCCCAAGTGTTGCAAAGATGTAGCAAAATGTTTAGGGCAGATTACATCATACCTTGAATTTTTACAAACTACACATGTACACACATGTACACGCAGTCATGCTGCTGATTTAGAAGTGGATATGTTGCCAACTGACTTAGCTAGGCCCACTCCCAGCAAACAAAGAAAGAGACATTGAATGTATGTTCTGTGAAATAAAAAAAGAGTAATTTAGCTTGTTACAATAATGTTCTTTTCAAAATGTTAGCAAAACCAAACAAATTATGCAGTCCCTGTTGTGATTCTTCATATTTCACGAGAATAAATATGGAAATAAAAATTACTTTTACCTTTTTGAATGTGACTACCTCACCATACATTGCATGGTTACATTTTAATACACTTGCCTTAAAAATAATTTTGGGTAATGTAACTGTGTTTCTCCCTTCCATCTGCTGCTCTGCTAGCATCTTGGGATATGTTTGTTGGTGGGGACTGGTATTCTTCTTCATCAGAGCTGACCTGCTCAGGCTGCATTGGAAGTCTCTTACGTGTAGCTATAATGTGTAGCATAGCACACCGTACCACAATATTGCATGCTATCGCAGTTGAATACTGAAGGACTATCCACTCTTATAAAGAGAAACCTTGCTTTAAGCATCTAAAAATGCACTCTATAACAGCCCTTTCCACTTGTGGGCAATATTATAACGGTGTTCACTCCTTGTACTTGCATTCAGTTATGGGGTTATAATCCATGTGCATGTGCAATCCATGTGCATGTGCACTTAACACAAATGAAAACTGCAATTAAAACCACATCCATATTAAATGTAGAAATACCTAAAAGAAAATCATTCCCAAAGTCTCCTTTTGCAAGCCGGTTGTATAGGGCACAGTGCTGAAAGATGTAGGAGTCATGGATGGAACCTAAATATTTAGTCACAAGCTCAGTAATTGAAGAGCCAGTATTGCAAACTATTTGAATGTTTAAGGAGTGCTTGTTCTTCCGATTCCTAAACAAATATTCAGTAGTACTAGGAGGGCAAATGAAGAAATGTGGCCCATCAGCACAGAATAACCTGTGAAAAATATGCTACACGAAAAAATTCAAATTTTGTTTGCTGCAAATCTTCTTGTGAGCTGAGAAAATGTATATCTGTGAATGTTTAGCAGCATAGCATCCAAAGAATTGTAAGAAAAACCACAAAACAAACCCCTCTTGCTGTGGCAATAAAACCCAATAGCTTGCTACGGGTAAAAGGTGTAGACAGAAAAGTACCTGAATGTGGGTTGGTGTAGAAACACTCCTGTGTGTGTCCCAAAACAACACAGGGTCTAATTCAGCAATTTGAACCTAAAATAACAGTTCTGCTGACGCTATACTTGCTATATTTCTCCTCCTCAGATTTTGAAACAAGGACAGCCTTTTCCTGTGGTCGTGTGCAGCAAACAGCCTCATCCTCTTTGCTATACCATACAGAGCAGCCACTGAAGAAAAAAAACAAAGTTTCCATCTCTTTCAAAGTTTGCACCTGTTTACCATCTGCTTCCACTTGATGCTAATTTGCGAGTGCAAAAGCCTGTTTTTGCAACCGCTTACAATTAGTAAATTAATAGTACATTCCAAGATAAGAAATACAAATTGGTAGTCGGTGATAGGTAACTGCAAATTCCAGTTTCAAAAATAGTAAGTCTGTAAGATTTGGTTGCATAGCTATTTTAGCAACTGGAGCCGAAACGTTGATACATCTCAAATGTAACTTTTAATGGCTGCTAACCTGTTTACAATAGATTACTGAATCTCAAACCCTCCGAACATCTGGCCCATAATTGTAAAGAAGAAGCAGTGATTAAAAAGTCACAAATACTTCCTAGTCTTACTACTTTGATAGAAAGGGAAGGACATGTACATAACATGTGATGGTAAAGTCAAAGTTTGAAATGGTACATGAGCATCAACTTATGATGTAAATAGACAATATTTTTTAGGCGCTGGTCTTATGTTTAGAGGTATTTATCACATATGTAACAAGACTGCTTATTTCACAATTCAAAATGGGCTGGACAGGTACTTGTTCTTTAGCATTAGTATATCCTAAAATGTATTATGTGAATAGTTTGAAAGATGTGCGCTATAGTAGAATGAAGCATGATAAAACAGGACAGAAGATTCAAGATGTTTTTTCTGCCTTGATTTCACCTCTCGGGATTGCATTAAGTGATGAGAAGATTAGAAAGCTGTTTACTTTAATAAACAGTTTAGCGAATAACAGGGCAGGAGCTTTAGCGAGTATTAATGATGAGATGCTTGCAATAAGAAGTATGGTAATATAAAATTGAATTGCTTTGGATATAATGTTAGCAAAAGAGGAGGCATTGGTAAGGTAACTAAGACTCACTGCTGTATGTATGTGTCAGCTTTCCAAAAGGAAGGTATGTGACTTATAAAGGGATTGCTACAGAGGATGTAATGGTGGCAAATGCCAGTAAAAGCGAAGGTAAGGATGGGGTCATCAAGGAACTGCAAATGGAGAAACCTACAGAGGTGCAGCAGAAGGAAAGTAAAGAGATAAAGCATAAGAAACTGCTGTATAAGGGTCCACGAAGCCCCAGATTGCTCAATGAACTAATGCAATGGAAGAAAAGGCATGGAAATTGGAATACTTAATCAATCAATCAATCATTCATGTGTTTGTTGAGCATGACTACTCACCCGTGAGGGTCTCAAGGCGCTGGGGAGGAGGGGAGGTGCAGGTTCCAGTCCATCAAGGAGGAGATCTGTCGAAGAGCCATGTTTTGAGGTTTTTCGTGACGATGGGGAATGATGTCTGTCTGAGGTGGAACGGTAGGGTGTTCCAGGCTCTGGCTGGTGTGGGGGACCACGGAGTAGGAGAGCTGGGCTGATCGTAGGGTCCTTTGGGGTGCGTGGAATTCGAGTTGGCTGTTCAGGTATTCAGGTCCGGTGTTGTGGAGGGCTTTGTGTGCGTGGGTGAGAATCTTGAAGGTGATTCTAGCCTCAATGGGGAGCCAGTGGAGTGTGCGCAGGTGCTGGGAGATGTGGCAGTGTCTTGGCAGGTTGAGGACCAGTCTTGCGGCGGCGTTCTGAATGTTTTGTAGCTTGCGGGTGAGGTTTTTGTTTAATCCGGTGTAGAGTGCGTTGCCGTAGTCAAGTCTGCTGGTGACGAGGGCGTGAGTGACGGTCTTTCTGTGTTCGAGGGGGATCCATTTGAAAGTCTTGCGTAGGAGGCGGAGGGTGTGAAAGCAGGAGGATGCGACGGAGTTGATCTGGCGGTCCATTTTGAGTTCGGAGTCCAGGATGATTCCGAGGTTGCGTGCGTGGTCCGTGGGGGTGGGCGGGTTTCCGAGGGCGGGGGGCCACCAGGTGTCGTTCCAGGCGTCGGGGTGTGGGCCCATGATGAGTACTTCTGTTTTCTCAGTGTTGAGTTGTAGGCAGCAGTTTTTCATCCATTTGGCGACTGCTTCCATTCCTTCTTGAAAGTTGTGCTTGGCTGCGTTGGGTTCGTTGGATAGGGAGAGAATGAGTTGGGTGTCGTCTGCATATGAGACAATGTTGAGTCTGTGTGTTCTGACGATGGGGGCGAGCGGAGCCATGTAGACGTTGAACAGCGTGGGGCTGAGGGAGGATCCATGGGGGACTCCGCAGGTCGATGGTGTAGGGTCCGAGAGGAAAGGTGCGAGTCTGACCCGCTGCGTTCTGCCAGAGAGGAAGGAGTGGATCCAGTCGAGGGCCTTGCCCCGGATCCCTGCGTAGTGAAGTCTGCATGTTAGGGTGCGGTGAGAGACTGTGTCGAAGGCCGCTGAGAGGTCGAGGAGGATGAGGGCTACTGTCTCTCCTCTGTCCAGGAGGGAGCGGATGTCGTCTGTAGCGGCGAGGAGGGCAGTTTCTGTGCTGTGGTTTTTTCTGAAGCCGGATTGGGAGGGGTCGAGGATGTTGTGCTCTTCGACGAAGGTGGCGAGTTGGCTCTTGATGGCTTTCTCGATGACTTTCGCTGGGAACGGGAGCAGGGAGATGGGTCTGTAGTTTTTGAGGTCGGTGGGGTCCGCTGAGGGCTTCTTCAGGAGGGGGTTGATCTCGGCGTGCTTCCAGTCGTCGGGGAAGGAGGCGTTCGCGGGGGGGCGGTTGATGGTATGGCGAAGCATAGGTGCGATGGTGTCGGCGGCTCTGTTGAAGATGTGGTGGGGGCAGGGGTCCGTGGGGGCCCCGGAGTGGATTGACTTCATCGTCTTCAGCGTGTCTTCGGTGGTGAGGGCTGTCCAGCTGTCAATCGTTGGCTTCAGGGTGTCGGGGTGGTTGGTGAGGGTTCAGTGTGTTGGCTGTCTTCGTCGAAGTTGTCGTAAATGTTCTTGATTTTGTGGTGGAAGAAGGTGCCGAGTTTGTCGCAGAGGTCTTGAGAGGGAGGGATGTCTGTAGACTCGCTGGTGGGTTGGGCGAACTCCTTGATGATGCTGAAGAGCTCTTTGCTGTTGTGTGCATGTGTGGAGATTCTGTCTTTGATCGCTGTTTTCCTCGTATTTCTGATGAGTTGGTGGTGGGCGTGGGTGGCGGCTCTGAAGTTGTAGTGGGCTTCTGTGGATTTGGAGTTCCTCCAGGTCTTTTCGAGGCGGCGGCATGTGCAACTTAATAGTTCATGAAGCTCCTTCATAGGGAAATTAGGGTAAAAGAAGGGTCAAAGAGGAAGAATGGCAACTATCAAGATGGCCAAAGGCGCTGGTTATGATTGAGAACTAGGCGGAGACATTTTTAATCTATGCTAGTGTCTACTGTAAAAAGTTCCTAAAGCCTTGTGTAGCACTTTTCAAATACATGGGCATAATTTGGAAGGCCAAAATAACTTTCGGTGGTTTAGCTTGGGTATGGTATGATGAGGAATTCAGGGCAAGATTAACTGAAGATGCTTAAGGGAAGTGGGGGGAGCTGGACCAAGATTTATGGCTGCAGTGGAGGATGCCTACTAGACCAGCTTTGATCACTTACACTGCCAGTTGGCTACCTGTAGTTTATCTGCCCTTTTAGGGGCGGCCCACCCAAGCAGGGGTGGGTAGGTACGACAGAGGGCAAATGGTGCAGATTAGAACTTGCTGGGCCTTTAATGAAGGCATGTGCAATCATGAGTTTTGCAAACTGTGATGTGAATGCACAAGATAAAAAACACCCACTTACCCATTGCTCAGTTCAAGGAGGATCAGGGGCACAAGGAGGTCAAGAAGGACCTGGACAGGTACATGCAGGATGGGATAGGGGAGGACAAGCAGCTAGTCCTCCATAAATGTCAGAAAGAAGTATAAGACAGGATTGAGGAACCTTTAAAAACTGACCGATGGAGCAACTGATGGTGTCACCGATTGGAGTGGTGCCTAAGAAAGAAAGGGGAGAATTTATGTTGATACAACACTTAACTTGGCCAGACGGCCTGTCAATGAATGATTTTATTACAGACGATCTGGGCACTGTTTATTACGCTTCAGCTGATGATGCCATCAATTTGGTGAAAGCGGTGGGAGTTGGGGTTTGTATGGTGAAGTGCAACATTGTTGGCTTTTAAGTTGTTACCAGTTTCAAGGTCAGTTTTATGTAGATAAAGCCCTTCCCAGGGGGCATTCCATTTTATGTTCCCTCTTTGAAAAGCTCAGCAAATTTACGTAATCGTGCTTGTGTACAGATCTATGGTTTTAGACAGTTGACTAATTACATAGGTGATTTCCTATTTGTTGGTTTGAATGAGGGCTCCTGTGGACAGGCACTGGAAAGCTTTACTGCTTGAGGATGGAATTTAGTGTGCCTTTAGCACCTTAATAGACAATGGGCCCAGTGACGGTACTTACATTTTTGGTCATCAAGATGGACTCTGTGCAGTTTCAGTTTAGGCTACTACTAGATAAGAAACAATCAGTGATTTTGTTGATTGAAGACATGTTGGGCACAAAAAAAGTGGAGGTGCGGATCATACAAGTAGTGTTGGACCACCTTAGTTACGCTTCCAGGGCTATCAATGCAGGGAGGACGTTTTGCAGGAGATTGACCTTGGTCCTGTCTGGGAAATGGTTGCCTCATCATATGGTACAGTTGCCTGGTGGCGTCAAGGCTAACTTAAGGAAGTGGTTAGCTTTTTTATAGCAGTAAGGTTGCAGGAATGAAGCAAAGTTGAGTATACACATTTTTTCAGATACAGCCGGTGGTTGTGGTTTATGTCTATTTTGGCAGGCAAAGTGGTGAACTGAGCAATGGCCAGAGGAGTTGAAGTCAGAGGGCAGAAGCATTGCTTTCTTTGAGTTTTTTCTGTGGTAGTGGCCTTGATAATGTGGAGAAGGGGACTGTGACTCATTTCAAATCGCAGTTAGGAAAGGGAGTGAAAGGGTTCACAATCATAAATGTGAATCGCAATGAGATGTATCAATTGGTGAAATGTTACAGACACAAAGGAAGAGGTAACAAATTCACAAAGGGGAAGATGTTCCCATTGGAAAGCTTCCCCTCTGGGAAATGTGTTACGAAAACTCAGGAGAAAGGCATTGGCCCAGTAGAATATTGTCTGCTCCCCCAGATGTCATCAACTTGAAAGATTTTTTTAAAGCAGCACCAATTCCTTTAAGGAATACAATCTAATTAAGAAAAAGGACCTTTTTGGGAATGCAAACACGGGGACAATTGTGTGCTGACCTTGCAAATAGTGACCTGCCTAAATAATATTCTTTACACAGGTTATTCAGCAACTAGAGATTTTGTGTGGCTTCCTGCTAGTACATAGGTCCTATCACAAAAAGGGCAACCGGTCACAAATAATTTGGAGTGCAATGTTCAACAGTTTTTTGCAACCTGTCTCTTTATACATCTGATCCACAGAGGGGCAGTTGACTCACTGCTTTGTGTTTCTGTGCATCCATCTTTGAGGGGCACCCCAAAGCCTTGCACATTGATGCAGTCAAAGAATGAGCCCACCTTTTTGGGGTCCTTATGGCCTACTCAGGGCTTGGGGCTCTACTTGTTACTACGAAGACACTAACAGTGTGGTTTATGCCTCACTGTGTCTTTGCATGGCTTTCCTTTGGGGGTGGGCTAGAGGACCCCGCCCACCACCTCCAAAGGAGGGTGACACCAGTGAATCCACCCCTATATAAGCTGAGGGTTTGAAATCCTCTATGCCCTTCTCCAAAGGAGATCCTCAAAGTACACACAAACTACTCTCACCTCCTGCACTTTGCAGGGTCTGAGTGCCCATCTATGGCATTTCTTTTAGTGATGTTGTACAAATGGACAAGCAAAGGGTCATGCCCAAAGCAAATTCATATTATATAAGCTCCCATCTTTCATACTAGTGGTGCACTGGGAGTGTTAAAAGAGCTCATTACAATCCCACACATCTGCCTTTGCATGGTCCCATATTCCCCATCTCCTGAATAGATAGTTCCTTTTTTAGGTGTGGCTTGAAAGCGCAGCTGTCTGTAAGACTTACTGTTACCTATGCATTGTAATATACAGAGTGGGCTTTGGCTCTGCCCAGAGGAGTATTTCTCTCTCAACTCGTACTATTTGATGCTTCATGTTCATTCCATCTCCCGTGGCATACTTGCACTGCAATGCATAAGGGACTATTTTACATGTCTAAAGTATATTGAAAAAAGAACAATTGATGGACGGAATGCTGAACAATGTCAAACATTCACCCCCAGTACAGAGATCTGTGCCTAAACCCATTGTTTATTTGCACACTGGGGGTGAGTGGTTGAAAAGTTTCAGCACTCCGTCCATCATCTTGTTGTGTTTACCATGTACGCCCTAAGTGGCCAAGGGTATGCCCAGGCGTGGGTCCCTTGCTCGCTGTGCCACTGAATTCAAGCTAGCCTGGCTGATGAGGGGTGATACCCCGAAACCGGTCCCAGGATGCTTGTTTCCGGTTCAGGGAGGACCTGGCCTGGCAGTTCGGGCTGGACTGTTTCCAAGAGGAGCAGGATCAAGACTGATTTGCATATGGCTGGGTCAAAACTGGGGTGGCATAGTGAGCAAAACAACAATGGATTAAATCTAGATCTCTTGACTGGGGGTGAGTGGTTGAAAGGTTTTAGCACTTCGACCATCATCTTGTTGTGTTTGCTATGTTCACCCTAAGTGGCCAAGGGTATGCCCAGATGTGGGTCCCTTGCTTGCTGTGCCACTGGATTCAAGCTAGCTTGGCTGGTGAGGGGTGATACCCCGAAACCGGTCCCAGGATGCTTGTTTCTGGTCCAGGGAGGACCTGGCCTGGCAGTTCGGGCTGGACTGTTCCCATGAAGAGCAGGGTTAAGATTGATTTGCCTATGGCTGGGTCCAAACTGGGGTGGCATAGTGAGCAAACGAACGATGGATTAATCCCAGATCACTTGACTGAGGGTGAGTGGTTGAAAAGTTTCAGCACTGCATCCACCATCTTGTTGTGTTTGCTATGTTCACCCTAAGTGGCCAGGGGTATGCCCAGATGTGGGTCCCTTGCTCGCTGTGCCACTGGATTCAAGCTAGCCTGGCTGATGAGTAGTGATACCCTGAAACCGGTCCCAGGATGCTTGTTTCCAGTTCAGGGAGGACCTGGCCTGGCAGTTCGGGCTGGACTGTTCCCATGAGGAGCAGGATCAAGACTGATTTGCATATGGCTGGGTCCAAACCCGGGTGGCATAGTGAGCAAAAGAACGATAGATTAAACCCAGATCTCTTGACTGAGGGCGAGTGGTTGAAAGGTTTCAGCACTGCATCCACCATCTTGTTGTGTTTGCTATGTTCGTCCTAATTGGCCTAGGGTATGCCCAGACGTGGGTCCCTTGCTCGCTGTGCCACTGGATTCAAGCTAGCCTGGCTGATGAGAGATGATACCACGAAACCGGTCCCAGGATGCTTGTTTCCGGTCCAGGGAGGACCTGGCCTTGCAGTTCGGGCTTGACTGTTCCCATGAGGAGCAGGGTCAAGGCTGATTTGCATATGGCTGGGTCCAAACTGAGGTGGCATAGTGAGCAAAAGAACAATGTATTAAACCCAGATCTCCTGACTGGGGGTGAGTGGTTGAAAAGTTTCAGCACTCTCTCCATCATCTTGTTGTGTTTGCTAAAGTATATAAAATTATCAAACATTAAATTCTTCATCTTACAGAGACATTGTATATAGAAAACAACCTTTTTTGTTTTGTTTTTTGACTCCAGCAACTTTTAGTCAGGATTCAAAATGCACGTTAGGCATATTGGCATTGCCAATGCTTGTTGATGTCTACTATCATTAAAACAAACCAAAAAGAATCCACCCTAGAAAACAAAACTAAATAATAGTATCCTTCCTAGCTCAGTTTGACACTGTCAAGAACTGTGTGTCCACTAAAGATGTATAGGGAACCACAATGTTTTGTTAAAATAACCCTCACCCACCAAAAGATCCCTTGGTGACATGCTTCATCATCGGGTTCTTCCCGCCCTGCTTCGGGACGGGGCGTGCTATGACCGACGAAGACGTGGGAGCACTTTGAAGTGAGAAGATACTATGTGTGATGTGAGAGTGGAGGGGTCAAAAGTGAATGAAATGTGATTAAAAAATACCTGGCTATGTGGAATTCTCATCAGGACCAACTGAATGATCCCTTGACAAATGTGTGACTACAAGCGCCCCTCCCCTCCCGTGAAAATAGCTCATGGGGCTATAGTGTGGTAATAATAGTATAAACTTAAGAAACTATACCAACTGGGTACAGTATACAGTGCATGTTATTTATACGCACTGCAATTCTGCATAACTAATTAGGCAGACCACATTGTTGTTGTTTTTCTGTTTAGAGTGGTGTAGGGATCATTCAGTTGGTCCTGATGAGAAGCCAGGGGACGGCTTCGAAACATGTAGACTAAGGAGGTAGTAGCCCATCATAGCATACATCCTCCACTCCCCACTTTTAACAATACCAGCTAGAAGGAGTATTAAATTCTAGTTTCCACATAGCCAGGTATTTTTTAATCACATTTCATTCACTTTTGACCCCTCCACTCTCACATCACACATAGTATCTTCTCACTTCAAAGTGCTCCCACGTCTTCGTCGGTCGTAGCACGCCCCGTCCCGCAGCGGGGCGGGAAGAACCCGATGATTAAGCATGCCACCAAGGGACCTTTTGGTGGGTGAGGGTTATTTTAACAAAACATTGTGTTTCCCTATACATCTTTAGTGGACACACAGTTCTTGACAGAGTCGAACTGAGCTAGGAAGGATACTATTATTTAGTTTTGTTTTCTAGGGTGGATTCTTTTTGGTTTGTCTTGATACACAGAGGAGGGTGGGTCCACCACTTTTTCAACCTCTTCACTCCCTCTCTTGTTTATTAATCCTACTATCATTAAAACACAGATATGCCTTTCCCTGCCCTACTCTTCTCTCTCACAGTGTCTGCGTCAGAGAAATATGCAACTTTTTTGAAAGGCAAACAATGATTTCCAAGCCCATTTGTGGAATTGTTTGAACAGGTTTTATTACATTTTGACATAACACCCATATACAAAACGGGAGCATAAAGTTTCCAGTGAGGAGGTAAAATAAAGGAACAACAAAGAAAAGTATTGGGTTTCAGGAAGGTACATGCAAAATAAGGATCTTGGGGCCAGAGGCACGAAGGCTTTTCGAGGTTATAAATGACCCAATTTGCAGAATCGAGGCGTTTGTGATAAAAAAAATGCCTTTTGGTATGTACCAACCACAAATTGTGATTTGGTAAAATTTTACTGAATCATAATTTGGGTTTGTGATCCACAATCGATGTGGTATTTGGAAGAGGCATGTATAGGGCAACCCTTTCAAATACAGAATCTGAATGGTATGTATGTTTTGCTACCAAAATCCAGCTGCAAAACATAAATACTTTACTGGCAACAAACATATAGTGGTAAGCCATTGGCAAACGGACTCCTCTCCCTTTCAGAATGATTAAAAAATATTTTTAAGATGTCTACATTGGTGCCATGGACCACTCCCCACTCTTAAAAAATGTTTGTTACATTTTGTTTTGTGTTTTTAATGCGTCCCGTTCTCCTTTAATGAAAACAGGTTGCATTTGGAAAAAAAAGATTGCTTTATTTAAAAGCAATCACAGAAATGGCGGTCTCCTGATCCCAAGGGGACACCATCCCTGCGATGGCAGAGATTCCTAGTGAGCCAAAAATTGCGACCTACCTCATTAATATTCATGAGGTAGGTCGATTTGCGACTCACTCGGAATCAGTATTTTGCTAACTGACCTATTAGAACATAAGTTGTTTCGCAAAATACAGCACTGGTCACAAAAATACTGGTCTCAAATTGCTTCAAATAATCACTTGCAAGCCATCTTAAGTTATCCGTTGACCAGCAGCTGGCAACCATGACCATCAGGAATCAAAATCACCTAACAATGATGTTAAAAGAGTAAAAAATATAGGTAGTGTTAAAATAAAATGAGCACTAAATGGCAATAAAAATAGGTTATGTTATAACAGAAATGAATGGAAACTATAGAAATGAATGGAAACTTACAAATATTACAAATATAAAATGAATGTGTTAAAAAATTATTGTAAAAATATTTTAAAATGTGTAACAATGTAATAAACCTGTTATAAACTATTTGTAACATACATCTTAAACAGTACTATAAAAATATTATAATACATTAATAGTACTAATTAAAAAAATATTTTTAAAAACTATAAATTACAAAAACAAATTGTCTGTTTTCAAATAAATGTCAAAAAATTATAAATTGTATGGAACAACATATAACAATGTGAACTATATATGTATGTGGGACATTAGAAATCACATTACAACATTTATTAATACTAAAAAATAAACATGTAAAATGTATTTTATACCAAAACTATGTAAGAGAATGTTTTTCACATTGTTTGGAAATAAAGTTATATTAAACCCTATTCTGTGTGGATTATGATATCCACGCAAGGCACACCACCCTGGAATCCCCTGGTTGTCTAGTTTACAAAAATGTCTGTCGTTCGTAGTATTGCATGGGTGGAGCCACTGCATGGTCCCAAATACTGCAGCTACCCCAATTGCTTATCTCTCAATTGAGCGCTTTAGGGACCTATGTGTCGTGGTCTCATGGCCCACCCACACAAGTGGGATACCATTCTTATCGGCGGACAAGTGGGAACTCAAGGCAGTAGGAAATGTGTGGCTCCCCACACATTACAGAACTTTCCTTCGCTTAACTGTGAGGAAAACGTGCGTTTTTTTTTACCAAAGATTGACGTTTGCAAGGGCTTCTGGGTAACATTATCTAGTGAGAGACATGCAAATAATGCACCTCAATACTCCCCTGGTTGTCAAGTTTTCAAAAATGTGCAGGTTTGCTAGGTTTCCTTAGATGCCAGCTAAGCTAGGGCCCAAACTTCACAGCTACCCACCTTGCAAAAAGGGTCAGTTTAGAGTGGAAAAATGTGATGTATCCATGTTATGTTTTGGCCTGTTTCCTGTCGCGGGCACTAGTCCTACCCACACAAGTGAGGTGCCATTTTTATCCAAAGAAATGTGGGAGCATAGAATAGTAGAACATTTGTTATTACCAATTGGATTTCTCTGCATTTGTGACTTCCAAATGTAAGCCAATGTGTAAGAAAAAAGACATTTTGAAAAATACCTTCTAAATCATATGCTAGGACGGGTACTCACAAATTCAGAGATGTCCAAATAACCACTGCTCCTAAACTCCATATCTTATGCCCAATTAAGAAACACATAGGTTTCCACTCTACATATTTCACCATACGAATTGGTTTATACCCAGTTCACAATGAAAAAACATTGTATGGTGTAGCTCAGTTGGTGGCTCTGGGTACCTTGGGTTCTTGGAGAACCTACAAACCCTCTATAGCTCCGAAACCAGAAGGTCTAGCGGACGTAATGGTATATTGCTTATGTAAATCGGCCATTGTGACATAACATTACAGAGGAAAACAGTGTCACAAATGTCCGTTTTTTCCAACTCATTTTCAGTATTTCTTTATTTCAACAGCTAGTTTCTTTGGGAAAACCTTGAGGCGTTAACACATATGACCCCTTGCTGAATTCTGAATTTTGTCTACTTTTCAGAATTATATAGCTTTCCTGGATCACCTATGGGTTTCACACTGCTTTCCACCACAAACTGGAAGTAGGTTGAGAGCACAAAAAATAGGAAGAATAGACCACCTCTCTGAAAAATGACAAAACTGTGGTAAGAAAATTGTTTTTTTTTATTCAGCTCTGAATGTCCTGAAAGCTCGGAAGATGGTGTCTTTAGCACAGCAAACCGATTGTTGATGTCAATTTTAGGAAAAAAACAGACACTTATCCAGAGCACTTTCTTCCTATTTTTCCCAAAAACCTCACACTTTAGCTATATTTTGCCTATTTTCACGGACCCTCTCCAGGGGAATACACAAACCCTGGGTACCTTGAGAATCCCCTGGATGCTGGAAAAAAGGACGCAAATTTGCTATATGGAAAGAAACGTATAGAACCATAAGCACAAACTATCCCAAATAGCCAAAAAAGAGCTCAGCACGGGAGAGGGTGGGGAGGGGCGAGGTGAGGTGAGAGGGGATGGATCAAACCAAGCTCAATGGGAGACCTTGGTACAAAACCTTATGGGATCCACGCAAGGCACCCCACCCTGGAATCCCCTGGCTGTCTAGTTTTAAAAAATGTCCGTGGTAAGTAGGTTTCCATGCATGGCGGCTGTGCACAGCCCCAAATCCTGCAGCTACCCCATCACTTATCTCTCCACGTAGCGCTTTAGGGCCGTTTGTGTCAAGGTCTCTTGGCCCACCCACACAGTGGGGTACCATTGTTAACGGGAGACCTAGGGGAATGCTGGATGGTAGGAAGTTTGTGGCTCACCGGAGATTCCAGACGTTTTCCTCACAGACATGTGAGGAAAGTGTGTGTTTTTAGTCAAGGTTTGTGGCCTGCAGGGCATTGTGGGTAAGAAAATGTTGTAGGATCCATGCAAAGCACACTACCCTGGACTCCCCCGGGTGTCTAGTTTTCAGAGCTGTCTGGGTCTGGTAGGTTTTCCCAGGTGGAAGCCTACCTAAGCCCAAAAAGTGCAGCCATTCACGATTGCAAGCGAGACGATATTCAAAATTAGTCACACTCTCCTGGCCCATATGTAAAAACAACACCCAAAGAAATCAAATGTCTTCTCGTTTGCTATTGCCATGGGATTTCTTTGTCCGCAGAGCAGCAGAAAGACTGTTGAGGCTTTAGGGGTGAGTGTGAGGGTGGGGCGGATGTTAGGATGGGCCAGATCCACCCTTTTATTTTATTTAAAAATATATATTCCTGCCATACAGTGGACTTTATGGCCCCCAGGGGCAAATTGGGTCAAACCTCTTGCTGCCTGGGGGAGGAGGGGGCAAAAAAGACTGGGTTGCTCCTTTTTTGGGGGTGGAGGTGTGGCCAATGCCAGAGTGCAAAACCAGCACCACTTTCTTTAGCCCAAAATCCCTGGTGTCTGGTGGACTTTCTAACCCTCCCGGGGGCATATTTGGGGAAATCTCCCCAATTAGGTCAAACCTCCAGGGGGCAGAAAGACACTATTGCCCTTCTGGAGAGGGGGTATGGCTCGATGCCAGGTTAGACTGCACCCTCCGTTAGTTTTGGCTCGGTTTTGAAATGCCTGGTGTTTAGTGTGCTTTCTGCCTCGCCCGGGAGGAAGATTGGGGATGAATACCCCTATCCACCCCCAGTGTGAGTAGAAAGTCTATTGAGCCGTGGGAGGCCTTTCCGCCCCCACCCAAATTATTGCGTAAATGCAGTTCCTGGCGTCTAGGGGGCTTTTTCCCCCGGGGGCAAATTGGGGTAATTGCCCCAATCCACCCACCACGAGGGCAGAAAGACTGTGCCCATTTGGTATTTTTTATTATATGCCTTGATATCTAGTGAGCTTTCTGCCCCTCCCCCACCCCAGAGGACAGATTGGGGTAATCATCCGAATCCCACAGGGGGGGCAGAAAGACTGTCACCAAATGTTTCTGCCTCTCCCCCACGGGACAGATCGGGGCAGAAAGACTGTCTGGCTTCTTGCTGGGTGGGAAATGGCCATGCCCATGAAGGGCAGCCCCCACCCCTACATTAAAAACCAAAAACATTCTTTGGTGTCTAGTGGGCTTTTTGCCCCTTCCCCACCCCGGGAGAGCAGATTGGGGGTAATCACCCCCATCTGCCCTCCAGGGGGGCAGAAAGACTGTTGCCATGTCTATTGGGGGTAGGGGTATGGCCATGCCCTGGTGGCCAGCCCCAAACCCTATATTTTTATTTAAAAAAATCACTGGCATCTAGTGGGCTTTCTGCCCCCCGGGGGGGGGTGGATTGGGGGTAATCATCCCCATCCGCCCACAGGGAGGGCAGAAACACTGTCTGCATTGTTTTGGTGGGGGCATGGCCATGCCAATTGTGGGCAGCTCCCACTACTATATCTTTATTTTAAAAAAAATAACCTGTCATCTAGAGGTCTTTCTGCCTCCCCTCCCCCCCCAGAACGGCGCAGACTGGGGGGTAATCCCCCTTATCCTCCCCTTGGCAGCCAGAAAGAATGTTGCCATATTCATTTGCGGTGAGAGCATGGCCATGCCCAGGTGGGCAGCTCCCAACCCTATATTTTTATTTAAAAAATACCTGGTATCTAGTGGGCTTTCTGCCCTGCCGGGGAGCAGAAATAATGACATTTAAATTTTCATGGGGGGGGGTTGGGGGAGCACACGCCCTTGCCTAAGGGGCCGCTCCCCCTATCCCTGCTACCTAGTGGGTGGATCCCTGCTTGGGGATCGCTCTGGGCAGAGGTACCATTGGAAAGGCAAGATTCTCCGCTTTCCGACTATACCTCTCCCAAGGGAATCAGTGCTCAGGAGATGAGATATGCCCCTAAGGACTGATTCAGTGAAAGTAAATAAGAGCCCATCCACTCCTTTTACTTTTCGAAGTAATGATGTCAGCGCGCCGATTGTCATTACAAAGAGGGAAAAAACACTTTGGCTGCTCAAGAAGCTCTTCTTGAGCAGCCTGAGCTGCAGGAAAAAAAAGCAAACCCTTTGGTGCAAAGCACCAGAAGGGTCTTTCTAACCTTTCCCCAGTGTTGGCAAATATCCAACAGATGCACTGGGGAGCGAGTGCTGGTGTCGGCCAATGGCCGACACCCGCATCAAAAGGGTTAAAAAAAAATTAAAACATATGTATTTGTTAATTAATTTTAAAATGTATGAAAAATACACATTAAACTATAAATGTGTATTATTAAAATATCCAAACAAACACTACAGACCAACCAACACTATCTATTTAACCAATTCCTTTTTACAATACATTATCAATTATATTACATATAAAATTGTAAAAATATTGCACTCTCACTAAAACTAAAATGATTTTGGGAACACATGTACATTATAAACATGATACATATTGTTCCCTTTCCGATGTAAACTATTTTGTGGAAGGCGTTGGACACTGAATGGGTCAAAATTACTATTCCCGCTCCTTTGCGAACTCTTTGGAGAAGGTGCTGGATACTGAAGGAGTCAAAATTAGTATTACCACTCCAGTATAAACTATTGTGGAGAAGGTTATGGACACTGAATGCTTCAGATTTGCCATTCCCACTTCATTCTAAACTACTTTGAGGAATGTGTTGGATACTAAAGAGGTCATTCCGATGCCAATTTAAACTACTTTGAGAAAAGTGCTGAACACTGAAGAGATAAGATTTACTATTCACACTGCAATCCAAACCACTTTGGGGAAGGTGTTGGTCACTGAAGGGGGTCACAGTTACTATCCCCAATCCAATATAAACCACTTTGAGAAATGTATTGGACACTGAAGAGTCAAAATTACTATCGCCACTCCAATCAAAACCCCTTTGGGGAATGTGGTGGACACTGGAGGGGTCAGAGTTACTATTCCCACTCGAATATAAAGCAGTTTGGGGAATGTGTTGGACACTGAGGGGGTCTACAATACTATTCCCACTCCAATGTATACAATTTTGGGGAAGATGATAGACACTGAATAGGCCACATTTTCTATTCACACTCCAATCTAAACCACTTTAGAAAATGTATTGAACACTAAAGGGCCAAAATTACTATTCCTACTACAATCTAAACCATTTTGGGGAAGGTATTAGAAATGAAAACAAGCAAATTCCCAATTGTAAACCATTCTATAGAAGATTTTATCTATTATAGTCTTATTTACTATTTCACGAAAATAATTTAACTAAATATAGATATATAAAATTACAAATATTAGACTATTAACACTACAAATTACACAAAATATGATGCTTCACATGCAATACACATTAAAAAAATCAAAATCAAACAAAACATACATTTAAAAAAGCATAAATTAATTTCTACAAAATAAAATATGATTTACAAAATGTACATTTAATATGAATTGTATGTAAAACACTTAAATGTCTAATAATTTGATAAGTGATTTTTAACTTTATTTTTAAATTCGGAACATTAAAATATAATTTAATAACAGCATTAAATTATTTTAATACATTATAACAGAATGTAAAAATATTAATTAAAAAATATATTAAATATACATACACATATGATACATAAACACCCAAATACAATAAATATACAAACAAAATAAAAAAGTGTAATCTTAATAAATGAATAAAGCTACAAAATAAAAAATAAAAAAATACATTTTAAAATATCTGCAAAATATATGTAAATAATAATTTTAAATTACATTTAAAAATCCCATCATATATATATAGATATATATATATATATATATATATATATATACACACACACACACACACACACACACACATACATATATAAATTGACTCTCCGCCTCCAATGGAGATGCGCAGTCCAGTGCAACAGAAATAAGGCATAAGCTTGAGTTATAGATTTAATCCAGTGCGATCAGCAAACATAAAACCACATCGCACAGTATTAAATCTATAAATCAAGTTTGTCCCTTATCGTTTCTATGTTACTGGAGTGCGTGTCTCCATTGGAAGTGGAGAACGAGTTTATTTATACAGTCGCCTCACCTGAACTCACACTGGGGTCGCAGGGTGCCAACTCAGAGGACCTGGACTTTGGATAGATAGATATATATAATTACTGAGAGGAAATACCAATGTCTGACAGCTGAATCTCATATTCACACATGGAATTCATTCACAAACACCCAAAACGTGTTTCGCGCACTTCGCGCTTCTTCAGGGCTGTTATAAACATAGAGAAATATGTACATAAGTGACAAGTGCCATTGTTACAGAAATATTTATAAAATTCCAATACAATCCTACTTTATACAATTTTGAAAAGATGTCACTCCAAATCATTAATTTCTTCTGTCTCATAATCATCACATCTTAATCGAGAACACTCTTGCACTTTGTATACACATAACAGAAACGCATGTACAACATTGCAGACTTCCCAGGAGAACAACATATGCTTGCTATCAGCATTTTTTTTTATCACAATAGCATGTAATTATTCGATAGTCCCACAGCCATAGATTTTAAGTCCTTTTTGTACGTATTCTATCATCTTCAGTGTTAAGATTTCTCCATACTCAGAAAAAGTGAAAAAATACCTTATGCGTATGTATTCTCTCTCATATGCATTTTTCAGTATATGATATTCTCATGAGTTGTTTTCAGAAATTGTTCCTCTGTAGTGGAAGTCACTATCTGTGCAATTGCCTTTGATTAATAATGATATGCCTGGTTATACTCTATATGCTCCAAGGATATGTACCTTGCTTAAAATAGAATGATACACTCACACTTACTTGCTTAGACGCTTTTTGATTTAATGCTCCTCTGTACAATATCTGGTACCACCTCTATTTGCTTCTTAGCGACCGTGTTTCTGAAAGGACATATATCATCACAATTTGTTCCAACCAAAATACAGAGTCCTCTGCTTTCCTAGTTCAAACCTGTTATGAGTAGTTAATCTCACCTTTCATAAATGCTCCCTTAATTTGCAAAAGGTAGGTATTTTCCTCTAAGATTAGGTTGCCTCTTTGAATTTCATACGTTCCCCATGATACGGGAATCTAAAATTAAATCCATAACACATATTTCAGACTCATTTCTAATTTAAAATCAAATACATCTACATGGTCTATCTTCACTGTATGCTCTGTCTAATATTCAAACTTGGGCATTGCACTGCATAAATGCTGGAAACACAGTACAATATACGGTACAAAATAAAATGAGCAGCATATTCATGCTTATTGTCTGAAATGTATGCTTATTGCCAAGTCTTTTCAATGGACCATTAGGGCATCCTGTAGACTTTGCTTGCCATCTAGCTTCCAGTGAACTGCTCATATCACCAGAAGCTGGCAACACCAATAATTTGGAGAGCATGCGTCCCTTGCATACTTGCCAGCACATCCAATTTAAGCAGGAGACAACAATTTTAAAGCAAAAAAAATATTGTTTTATTTAACATACGCTTAAAACTTCCTCTACTTAAATACATGCTAGGTGGAAAAATACAACCCATACCTGCCAATTCACCCGCATTTGGCATCACCCTCCTTTCACTCCTATTTACCCTCCTGACAAAGAAAATGCCTCCAAAGACTTCAATGGCGCATTTGTTTTTCAACCCTATTGCCCTATGTCACCCTCCCTTGGTGAAGCACTGGCTTTGTCTTCTATGCCTTACTACCGCCATTTGGAGACACAGTTATTGTGGTGTGAGAGGGTGAAGTGCTCATTAGAGCATACAGTTCTGCCTGACTTTTTAGCTAATATACATCAGGAAGCCATGTGTGGTGTTAAGCTTTTTTTTTTTTAAATGAACATAGTTCAATACAACAATAAAGCAATAAAACACAGCATGGCATAATCCAACATGTTTACTCTCCAGTCCTGCACACAAGACACAGACTTTGTGGAAAGTGATGTTTCTCACAGCAGGAAGTACGGAGGCTGGCTCCAAGCTGGAGTGCCCACAACATAGGCACAGCGAAGTGTGAAACCTCAGCACCTGGCTCTGTCATCATTCCTGGTGAAGCAATCAGGGACAGACAAAAGACAGCCCTGACCTAGAAACTTCCTCATCTTGAAAAACAGAAACTGCAGTCCCACCCATTACCCCTGCCATCAACCAAATGCCAGTGCTCAGGAAGACCAAACTGCATATCCTTGTTAAACTAAAGGCATCATGGAATTTCTAAAGTTAGCCTGGCCTCTACCTCAGGGAATTCAGGCAATGCACTCCTGCTAACTGTGACAATATCCTCACCTTCATACTGTACCATGCTAAACAAGGGGCATTCAAATGGATCCCACTTTGCTTTGTTAATTAATACTGTGAGGCAAACATTAAGGGTAAACATCAGAAGACATCTACTCCAGCATTTATAGAATCTCCTTTTTGATTTTTGCATTAGCTGTGCTGCTTTCTTTACCCTGTATATTCTATAAATGTTGCTTTCTTCATGAAGTTACTGCTTCAGTCAATGAACAGCTTAAAGCTCTTGATGTTTCCCTATATGTGCATCCAGGCATTACTTTACACCTCTAACTCCTGACCTGATCAGCTGTCCATGCTGAAGAGGTGGTTTTCCAATGGCCTAGGAGTAGGCAGACTGTTCGCCTGATTCTACGGCAGATGCCTTCAAACTTTTTAATGATGCGCCTCCTCCAGGTGAAAAACAAATCATCGGGCCTCCCAAAATGAATACATTTTTTCACATTTATTCTATAAAATTGCAATGTTTAAATATGTCTAAGCATATTTAAACACTGCAGTTAGTACAATGATCCTTTTTAAAAATGCAATCAAATGCATGATTGTCAACACACTAGTCTGACCAGCCAGGTATTACTAAAGTGTAAAAGTATCCAAAGTTTGATTGTTTACACACTGGGTTTGAGGCCCTCCTCCTTTGACAACTATTCCGGATATGAATGACAAAAGATGATAATGATTGCCCATTGCAGAGAGCTGGCTGCTGCCCTTTTTTTCATTAAAGTAAGCAGTGTTCTCAGCATGACGCTTCTCTTGATCAGTGACTGGTGACCTCCCCCCCCTGGAGATCAATTAAGGCTGTCAGTCTAGAGTCTATCAAAAGTATTTAATATAGCACTATCTCACATGCAAATAATGAGGTTTCCTTCTACAGTTGTGCATCCTTAGAGTGCCTGCTATCTCAAACATATACTCTATGGGCCCGATTCACAAAAGTAATCTGAGACAAAATCCTAACTTTACGACTTTCGGTATTCACAAAGGACATTTAGGAGTAGTAAAGTTAGGATTTTGTTTCAGTTAAACTTAAGTTTTAGTCTTTGGTCTTAAGTTTAACTTAAGACCAAAACTTAAGTTTAACTGAGACAAAATCCTAACTTTACTACTCCTAAATGCCCTTTGTGAATACCAAAAGTCGTAAAGTTAAGATTTTGTCTCAGATTACTTTTGTGAATCGGGCCCTATGTTCCCAAAATCATGTATGAAAATGTTGACCTTAACTTAAAAAATCTGACTGTCGCTCTCCTTTTATCTTTGTGATCTCTCCTCATCTTCTGCATGCCTCCTCTGTCTGAGTACCGCTTATTCAAAGTCGCATGCATGTTTGCCTTAATCAATATTTTAGTTTTTCTACAAATTGCCCACACCTCATCTCAAAGAACACAACCTGTCCTTCTTTGAAAGTCATACTCTGAATCCTATCAATACCTAATCATCTACTAATCCTGTCTACCATCTGCATGAACTCACATCCCCCCTACTCCCACTAGAGATAACACCTAAATCTTACTAATTTAACCCATCACAAAGGCACTGAATAAATGCATAGAATAGTATCCTCAAGAGCACAAGACTAACCCAAAAAATCAACAATAAGCACTGAATGAACTACTAACCTTGGGTTCCAGAGCAGCGAGGTTTGATGCTTTGTCAGTGGTAGTAAGAGCTATTTAAATGAGATTACAATATATTACAATACAAAAAGTATACATTTCACCACCATTTTTGAGTCAAACGGTTGACAGATATGAGAGTCTCACTATTTTGCCTTCAAATTTCCATCTTAGCTTAAATGTTGGCATGTATGCCTACTTAAAAATACAGATGTAGATGCAACTGATACCAGGAGAATACACATCTTTTCATCTACTATTAATTAAAGATCAGTAAAGGAATCCCTCAAACTCTTCCCAACAAACTTCTGGCCCAATTTGGATGAAATTTCTTTCTGCCTTTGTGTGCCAACCCTCCATTGTTCAGAATGCCAGGTCACTTTGCTTCATCTTCTCAGCTAGGGTTGCCATCTTTCCAAGAGAAAAATACCAGCCATTTGATGATGTTTTAAGAGCCTGAACACAATACTAAATAGAATTTTAAACAAAAGTGTGTGTATTCATTTGTAACATTACTTTTCTGCCTTTGTTTACTTGAATTATTTGTCAGGGATCTTTAACACAGCTCTAGAACACATTGAAGAGTGCTTTCTGTTTATCTTTGCTGTTTGAGGTATGTACAGATAAGGGCTAAAAATACCGGAGTTAGGTAATTTTGCTTATGTTTGTACCAGCCAGCACACTGAAATACTAGTGGCGCCGATGGAAAACCGGCCAGGTGGCAACCACAGCTGGGTCAACCTCCTGAATCATATCACACCCATGGCCAAGAGCGCCCAGTTAGTGTCCGGTTCCAATTAAGGCTGCTTTGGGGGATCAGGCAGCTCATCAGGTGTCCAGGCATTGGTTCGCTCCAGACTTGACTATGGGATCTTACTCCTCTCAAGCATCTGCAAAGTTCACTTAGGTCAGCTCAGAGCAGTTCTATATGCTGTGGCCTGCTTTGTTACTGATCACAAGAAATCGGACTACAGCACTCCTACCCTGCGCTCACTCCAGTGGCTGCTTGTAGAGGCGAACACCCATTTTAAACCTGCCTACACCACACACCTCACTGAAAAATTCTTAACTTTATGCGCAAAACGGGGTTTAAGAAATGCTCAATTGCTTCTCCTGGAGCCCACCCACCATCAAACGAGAGCATTACCCGAACTAGTCATTCTCTGGAAGCGTGATAAGAATATGAAACTTCCTCCCTCCGTACGACAACATGCCATGCTGTAGGAAGCTGGCTCTGTATATACTATACCAAAAAGAGGTATAGTGTGCACAGAGTCCAGTGAGTCCCCAAAGTTATGGCAGAGGTTAAAGTAGATAATACCTTACTCTCAATTTAGTGGTAGCTGGGCTGAGCAGTTAGGCTTATCAGGGGTAGTGTGAATGCATTTGTTGTACACACTTATACAAGATAGGAACACACACTCAATGACAAACTCCAGACCAATGTTTTGCAACAATATTACTTTAGTTACTTTTATTTTAGGAACCAAGTTGCACTCAGTTACAGGTAAGTAGACTTTTTCGGCAGGTAATACTTTCAACACGCAGGAGAAATGCTTTATAGTCTTGGGAATACTTTGGTATTGTCAATCCAAAACAGTAACATTTAGTACTTGAGAAAGATAGACAGTTGTATGCAATAGATATAATGTAATGCAATTGTAAGGAAGGAAAACAGGGTTATGCATCAGCAGGTAAGTACACAACTTACTTTTACAGTCTTCAGGGGTTTAGACCGGCCCTGGGTAAGGGTCAGTTTAAGGTAGGCACTGCACAACCAGCTGCACTGGGGCGGCCGGGTGTAGAGTTCACTGAGCCCAAGGCTAGTCAATGGAGACTGGGGGTACCCGAAGAGGTGCAGAGTTCAGTATCTATGCCGCGGGGATCGATTCCGGCAACGATGTTTGCTCTCATGGTTGGCGGAGAGCAATGGGGATGAATGGGGGGTCAGTAGGCCACCAACGCCAGTACCATCATTGGTAGTCATCAGCGAATCACTGTAGGTCGAAGGGAGGCACCACCAGCCCAGCAGTCGAGGTTGCGGGGATGGAGATGCACAGGGGATGGAGGAGTTCCACCAATGTTGGGCCGTCTCGGAGAGGCCGCGGTTGAGAAGGTGGGGTAGGAGGCAGACAGGGTCACCAGAAGGAGGGTACAGGCTTTCTGGAATGGGGCTGTGAACAGCTTTGGTCGTTGGGCCGAGAGGATCCCTCTAGGTCGCGGAGGCCGTCCAGCTGCGGTGCTTTCTTCTGGCAGGGCAGAGTCGTGTCGACACAAGTTTCGGTCCTCTACCGCTGCGGTCTTGGGGTTCTTTTAGCAGTAGTGAGTCGCATCGACACAAGTGTCGGTCCTCAACTACTGCGGTTTTTGAACCGGCGGATGACGGACACTAGAGCCTCTAGCCCAATGTTCGTTTCTTGGAGATTGGTTGAAGGCTGGAAGGTCTCCGGGGTTTCTTGGAGGCCTTGCAGTGTTTCTGGA
Source organism: Calotriton arnoldi (assembly GCA_963921515.1). Classification (NCBI taxonomy): domain Eukaryota; kingdom Metazoa; phylum Chordata; class Amphibia; order Caudata; family Salamandridae; genus Calotriton; species Calotriton arnoldi. Next base: position 50,493 of record CAWUFW010002054.1, read on the forward strand.
AGGGCAGCAGGTCCAGTTGTCGAACCAGCTACAGCAGGCGGGGTTCTTGCTGAGTTCTGTCTGCAGCGGTTCCATTCCTGGTCCGGCGGCGGTCTTCTTCCGTCTTCTTCTTTGGTCCATCGAATCTGAGGAACAAGGTTCAGTGGAGCTCTTAAATACTAAATTTAAGCCGTTACTGAAGTCGGGAGGCAGTAGCCAATGGCTACTGTCCCCTGGGGTGACTACACCCTTTGGGTGTCCCCTCCCTCTTTTCTCCAATTCAAGATGGAGAATTTCTAACAGAGGGGCTCACCTCAGCTCATGGCGACCCTAGGGTTGTGCCAGGCTAAGATGGACACTCCTACTCTGCTTACTACTTTTTCCACCTGTTCTACCACCAAAAGTGGGGCCAGGACAGGGGGGCAGGCATCTCCACTAATTGGAGTTGACCAAATCACCACATCACAAGGTGAGAGCCTTTGAGGCTCACCACCAAGTGTTGCTGTTCCTGCCATGGGGAGGTGTGAAGCACCTCTACCCAGAGCAGACTTTGTTTCTGACCTCCGAGAGCACAAAGGCTCTCACCCCATGAGGTTAGAAACATGTCTGGTGGTGGCTGGCTGGCGGGGACCAGTCAGCCAATACACTAGGAGTTGGTCGTTTTTCAAAGGGCATCTTCCGAGTGCATTTTATAATAAATCCAACACTGGCATCAGTGTGGGTTTATTATGCTGAGAAGTTTGGTACCAAACTTCCCAACTTTCAGTAAAGCCATCATGGAACTGTGGAGTTCGTAATGACAAACTCCCAGCCCATGTACTCAATATGGTTTCACTGCACTTACACTGTCTGTGAATGGCACAGACACTGTAGGGGCATATTGCTCTTGCAGCTATGCCCTCACCTGTGGGATGGTGCACCCTGCCTTAGGGCTGTGAGGCCTGCTAGAGGGGTGACTTACCCATGCCATTGTTGGGGGGCCTGGCACACAGGGATGTGTGCCATGTCGACTCTTCAGTTTGGTCTGCACCAAAACACGCAGCCTGCAATGGCAGTGTGTGGGTCATGAGGTGAGGGGTCTCTGAGGGTGGCATAATACATACTGCAGCTCTCAGAGGCCCTCTATGGTCACAAGACCCTTGGTACCAGGGGTACCTTTTACAAGGGACTTACATGTGGCCCAGAGGTGTGTTGATTGTGTAAACAATGGTACAGTTTAATAAAAGAACACAGAGGCTGGGGCCTGGTTAGCAGGATCCCAGCACACACTCAGTCAAAGTGCAACAGAAATCTGGCAAAAAGTGGGGGGGTTACTGCAACAGAAACCCACTTTCCTATACATGCTACCTTAAAAAACAGAACTCAAAACTCTTCTCTTTGAACAACACTTGGGCTAAATCCTTTATCTCCCACTCACTCTCGCATAGATGCCAACATTTTAAAATAAGAAAATGGAAGACTTAAAAAAAAAAAAAAAAGAAGACTCGGGGGAGGCATGTTCTCCATTTACTTCTGTTAAAGCAGAGAGAATTTTAGGCAGCTAGAATAAAGCCATTCTCCCCCCACCCCAAAAATCTGGAGTCTCCCATCTGAATCGGGTCTGTTTGCATGCATGCTCTTGAATGTCTGTTTTAAATTTTCCCTCTGTTATATCTCTAAGGTACTCTATCATGTCCCCGGGGGCCCGTTTGTTCTAGGCCCGGGACGTGGTTGGGCCTTGCATTGTGGGCGGTGCGCAAATCAGGACACACACGCAAGGTTGGTGTCTAGTGCGGGACTGCCTTCGCGCAGCCCCGTTCGTTTATTTATTATTGTGGTCACATGACCGTGGTCGCAACCAAGCTGGCGTGGTCCAGCAGGAACAGCCTCATTACATTCCTCCATTATTATAACAAAAACAAAACGTAAAACTAACATGGATACGCATTTATACAGCTAGATTTCATGTTAGCAAAATGTTCGGACCATGTCCCAAACCTGGGATCGCCCTATATGTGGGCAAAGTACTTTGGAATACTAGACACAAACAGGCACAGAATGTGCGCCAAAAGGATACAGGAGATTCGCTTCTCTGCTCACCCGGGCCGACTGTTATCTCTCGTTCAGTCCATTACAAAGTCTTGGAACTGAGACAGTGTCAGGTTTTGCCAGAGGTGGTATCGCGGGAGTCCCAGCTCGGGTCTCGGCAACTCAGTCCCAGTGTGGGCCCTCTCTGTGCTGGGGGCCGTGGCAGTGAATGGGGCAGATTCTCCATCCATTTAGGGAGTTGGGAAACAGGAAGTCTCTCAGGGGGATGTTGAGTGGCTGTCAGTTCAACTCCCTCATAGTCATCTTGGGAGTCCAGCATATCTTGATCTCTGGGCCTAGGTGGGGCTTCGGGATTTCTTCCAAACAGTTTAAAGAGATGCATTTCGTGTGACTGTCTCTCTCCCTTTGGAGGCGGCTACCATGGTCCCGCTGACTTTGGATATCTTCCATGTATGCAGTTCAAAGGAAAGCTGGAACTTGCTCAATGGGTGCCGGTCTTTTACGAGCACTCAGTCTCCGAGGGCGAGCTTGGAGGTTTGCCTCCCCCTGCACGGGGAGGCCTAACTGTTTTGCTCCTCATGGCGATTTTGGTCTTGATTCTGAGGCATTGGGGCTTTCTCATATGTGGGGTGGTGGGGAATGACGTCAATGACCTTCCTTCCAAAACAGAGAGTTCTCTGGGCTATTCCGGTAGTTGTGTGGGGCATCAGCCGGTAGACTTTCAGGAAAGTGTAGATGGCTCTCTCTAAACACTGCTGCTCGGCCTGTGCAATACGGATAGTTTTCGTGACGTTCGCATGAACCGTTCGACCTAGCCGTTGGCTTGAGGCCAACGTGGGGTGATCCGGCGGTGTTTAGTCCCTCTGGATGTGAGGTAGCTCGCCAGCTCCTGGCCATTGAGGGGTGGGCCATTGTCAGTGCGCAGCTCTTGGATGAGGCTATGGATTGCCATTATTTTTCCTGGTTTTGGGATGGTTTCCCCAGCTGAGGTGGTCAGGACTATCTCTACCTCTGGGTAACAAGAGTAGTCATCCATGACGACGAGGAGATGGTTGCCGTCTGGCAGGCTGCCGAAATCTGCACTGGCGTGTTGCCAGGGGCAGACAGGAGACAGTTCAATGATGATAGGCGGAGAATGATCGCCTCCCCCCGGTGGCTTGGCAGAGACTGCACTGTTGGACTGTTCTTTCAACTTTCTCATCAAGGCCGGGGAACCACACCTTACTTCTTAGCCTGTTCTTGACAACCCCTTGGTGTGACCCATGTGCATGGTCTACTATCAGTTGGGTCAGTTTGGCTGGCACCAACAGGCAAGGTCAACAGAGCAGACATCCATCGGCTGAGACGGTGAGTTCCTCCTTCACGTGCCGTAGTGATTTGAGCGTGTTCTGGGCTTCCGTCATCCTTTGGGATAATGTCTCACCGACCATGTCCCACCGTCCTGACTGGGTGGATGTTATGGCTTGTTGGAGGCAGTCATCCTCGTGTGTAGCTTCGATAATCTCGGTCAGCGAGATGGGAAGTGGGTGCGACCTTTCTACCACGATTCTCACATACTCCTATGCTTCTTCTGCCTCTTGCTCTTCTTGGGGGGTGGCAGGTTGGGCGTGTCTCGAGAGACAGTCCACCGGGTTGTGAGACTCAGGTTGATATTCAACGGAGAAGTGATATTCTTGAAGTTTCAGGATCCTCTTCTCGATCCTTGGTGGAAGCTTGGACGCAGAACCTTTCAAGAGTGGCAGAAGGGGTTTGTGGTCGGCGCTGACTGTGAAAGGGTGCACATAGAGGTAAATGTGGAAATGTCTGCAGCCCAATGGATAGCGATCACATCTTTTTCAATGTGGGAGTACCTTTGCTCTGTGGGGGTCAAGGCACGGCTGGCGTACAAAACGGGAGCCCACTCTCCAAACGGCTGCTTCTGGGACAGGACTGCCCCCACGTCGTGGGGCTTGCATCCACTGACCACTCCGTGTCTTTGCTGGGGTCGAAGTAAACGAGGGTGGTGTCCTCGGACAAAGCTTGTTTGGTGTCCTGGAATCATTGCTCTGGGCCCCATTGACAGGGAGTCGATGTCTTAGTTCTCCCAGCGGCCCGGTGAGCTGGGTCAGGTTCTGCATAAAATGACCACAGTACGTGACCATTCCCAAGAAACTTCTTACACCTGTGACAGTGGAGGGGGCAGGTGCATTTTGGGTGTCACGGAACTTGGCTGGGTCGGGCGCGATTCCTTTTGCAGAGAATTGGTATCCAAAGAAGCACATCTCTTCCTTTAGAAATTCACATTTCTCTTTGTGTAGAGTGAGGCCCCAGCTTTGGAGTCGATGAAACACAGACCACAGTCGACGAAGATGTTCTTACAAAGGGGGGGCATGGACCAATATGTCATTGCTAATGTTCAGGAAGCCAGTCAGGCCTGCCAATACCCCTCTGATGATGTCTTGGAATACTTCTGCTGCACCGAATATGTCGAAATTGAGACATTTGCAGTGGTGTAGTCCCAGATGAGTGGAGAATGTGGTCACTTGTCGTGACACAGGTGCAGAAGGATTTGGTGGTAGCCTGAATGTACATCCATCTTGGAAAACCACTGGGAGCCTGCCAACTCCAAGTACACACAAAAAGAAACTACCCTGAATGAGTGTCTGATTCTAAGGTGGAAAAAGGCACACTACCCCTTCCCCTGTGTGGTGCTGGGCATATCAAAAAATGTGAAGGACTGTCCTCACACACCACCAGGTGTCATGCTTCATCATCGGCAGTCCTCACTCTCTAAAAACTGCGTTTGATAGAGAGCGGGCCTTCACCTGGAGACAGGGAGGCACTTCTAAAGGTTAAGTGGGGGGGCCCGTGGGAGAAGTGAGTGATTTAAAAATTAATGCAAACTCCAAATGTAATTTATTAGTAAGGCGTTTGCTTAATATTAAAAACTAGGGTGTGGGGGCCTGGGGGTTTACTACCCCCATCCCCATCAATGTCGTCAACATGTTTCTGCCAAAGTGGCCAGGAGGGTCCATGGCATTTATCAGGACGAGATGTAAGGGCTCCTATCTAGTCTCTAAAGACTAAGATATGTCCACCAGGTAGGTTGACCTTTGTCAAACTCTACTGAAAGAACTTGAAACCTGTAAAATAAAGATTAACAAAAAGTGTCAAAAGGAGAAGAATCAGACTGGCGCTATGCAAATAAACATTATTGTGCATGCGGATGTGAACACACGTGTCACTGCAAACGTGGTGCACATGAAAAGAATACTGTGAGTCCAGCTCACAATCTTACCCCAGGTTAGGGGCTGAGATGTCCCATGGGAAGGGGGGAAATGAGGGACCCCTGTAGTCAAACTCTGTAATCAGAGTAAGGAAGAGATCTTTTAGGGAAAAAGCAAAATTATATACATAAAGGGCCACGCATTGTAGCTCTCACACACATCCATACAAAGGCTCTGAAAACGAGTTCTATGGTTTAAGAAACTCTGTTTTCCAAGCATACACCGCAATCACACCCTTACTGCCTCAAGGTGCGTCCCTCGTAGTACTCCTACAAACCATCCTCGCCTCTTTCCCGCTGGTAGCGGAATGAGCGTTGGGTTTATATAGGTGCCCAGCTGTGGTAATCACTAGTTAATTAAGTGAGAATGGGCACAGTCTGTTAATTAAGGATCGTTCCCTATCCGGTGTCCGAAAAACTGCCTGGGCGGTGCGCGGCGCTTAATTATGTGTTGCTCGGCATCCGCTGTCCTGAAAGGGCTGCCTGGTTATCGCGTCAAAGGCAGTCAGCTGTGAGAGACCCACGATCAGGTGTTTGATTGCGGTAGACGCGGGCGTATCTGAAGACGGAGGCGCCTCAAAAGGACAGGGCGTGGTTAAGTGTGCACATGCGCAATGGAGTTCACAAGGTGTTCAGCTCAGTGCTGGTACGTGCATGCGCGCAGCAGTTTGCAAGGAAAAAATGGAACAAGTGCCCGAATGTAATCAGTTTGGGATATTACGGGGAAAAACAATGTATGGAGACTTAAAGGGTTTTATATATAGCAACATAATAAGTGCCTTGATGCGGGATGAAATAAATCCAACATGGGGTGCTACAGGAGCATTAAAGAATCAAAAAGCTTAAAAGTTTAAATGTTAGAAGCTTAATGAGAAATGAGACCGTTATTGGGAAGTCCCAAGAGCATTTAAAAATAAACGGCTTAGCTGTTAGAAGCTTCATAACCATTGAGGCCATAGTTGGGAGACCTTAGGTGGAATGTCCCCAGTTGTTCTCAAATATATATGACCAATGGAAAACAGATGTTTGGGGTGAAGGCATGTATATACATGCCCCTGCTGGTATGGTAGGTCTCATCGATGTTTTGATTGAGCAGAGCCTCCTATCATGTAGGGAGGTGCCGCACGCATACAATCTGTTGTGTGCAGATTTTAGATAGAAGCATTTGGGATACAGTTTGATCGATTTAACCAATTTGCAGCCATAGGATGTCATCGTTGAGGCCCGTTTCCCATGATTTGAGGCGATAGACCCAGCGTTGTTCCCGTGTGTAAAGTTTCGTTTGTATGTTAGGATTGCTTGGGTTCATTTTCTCTAAGACGACCCATTCCAGGTCCCCATCTCTGTGGCCTTTTTCAAGGTAGTGGCGTGTCAATTTCGTGTTATTCCTTTGGCATCTGATAGTGCTCCGATGCACATTGATTCTCATTTTGATCTTCCTTGTTGTCATTCCCACATAAAAGAGGTTACAAGGGCATTTGATCAGGCAAATGACGTTTTCGCTGTTGCAATTGGTAAAATTCTTTAAAATCCAGGGTTTGCCGGTTAGTATATCCACTTCCTTCGTGTGGTGGGTATACTGACATGCCACACAGTTGCCGCATGGATAGTGACCCACTGGTCGTTGGTGATCCCATAAGGTTAGCTGGGTCTGGGTTGGTGGCAACGGTATTTTCGCTTGGACCAGTTCATCGCGGAAGTTTGAGTTCCTCTTGAATGCGAACAGTGGTACAGGCCATAGTTTCCCAGCTCCATTCAGGATGCGCCAGTTCTTTTGTATTATCGTTTGGACCTTGTTCGAGATAGGAGTATATGTCGTGACACATACTATTCTCTCATTTTCCTGTTTCGCATGATGTTCCAAAAGGGCCTCATGCTTGTTATTCCGTGGCCTCTTCCTAGCTCTTGTAACCAATTTCTTCGGGTAATGGCGTTCAATCAATTTGTCCTCCAAAATTTGGGCTTGGTGGTCATATGCCTCTAACGAGGAGCAGTTTCTCCTGAAGCGTAGGAACTGACCTACAGGGAGGTTCTGTTTCAGTGCTTTGGGATGGAAGCTTTCATACATAAGCAGACTATTTTTGTCCGTTGGCTTATTGTGGACCTTCGTTTTAATTCCATCCTCATCCAAGGTAATCACAAGGTCCAGAAACACTGCTTTGTGCTTGTCAATGGTGTAAGTAAATTTGAGGTGTTCCTCTCTGGTGTTTACCCATTCTGCAAATTCAATCGCTTGTTGTTCATTTCCGTGCCAAATGATTAAGACATTGTCGATGTATCTGTGCCATAGCTTCAGCTGTTGCCTGAAGGGCTTTACTTGATTGTATATGTGGTAAACCTCAAATTGATGTACATAGAGGCATGCCATGCTAGGAGCAAATGTGCTTCCCATGGACGTGCCCCTAATCTGATGGTAGATGGTGTCATCATACTCAAAAAAGTTCCCCGTTAGTGCCATTTCGGCGCACTCCATGATGAAGTTACGTGGGTTGAGGAACTGCCATTCCCTCTCTTGTAGGATGTGTTCAACTACTGATAGGGTCTGTCTCTGAGGAATACTCGTGTACAGAGCCTCTATGTCCATAGTGATGAACCAGTCTTCAGTAGGGTTGATATTCATGTCTTTAAGAAGACATAAGACATCCTTGGTGTCTTTCAGATATGATGCTGATGTTTGCACGATGGGTTTCAAAAACCAGTCACAAAATTACGACAGGGGTTCTAACACTGAACCAATACCAGACACAATGAGTCTTCCCAGTGGTGGATCTTTATTCGTGTGTGATTTTGGCAGAATGTAGAATCTGGGCGTGCGTGGGTATCACACACAAGGAATTCTGCTTCTTGCTTGGTGATCCAATCGTTGGCCAGTCCTTCCTCAACTAAGGTTTTGATCTGGGTGGTGAGTCTGGGGATTGGGTCGGTGGCTGTGATCTCATAGCTATGCTATTCCGATCAGACAGGAGACGGATGCATTCAGTGTGATATTTATGTTTATCCATCACGACGATAGCTCCGCCCTTATCAGCTGGTTTGATGACGAGTTGTGTGTTCTTTTTCCGGTTTTCCAAAGCGGTCTTCTCTCCACGTTTTAGGTTCTGAAAACCCTCGTTTCGTGTACAATCAATGGCGTCTACTTCCTTCACGACCGCCTGTTCAAGTGCCAAAATGTGGTGGCATGGGATGGATTGTGTGGGGGGTACGAATGTGGATTTCTTTTTGAGACCTGTGGTAATAACCTCTTGGTCCCCATTCTGATCTTTCCCTTCGAAAAAGTCCCTCAGCTTGATCTTCCTGAAAAATTGTGCCAGTTCTATGCGAAGTGTAAAGAGATCATTCTTAGGTGTAGGGACACACCCAGTCCCTTCGAGAGGACCGCCTCCTCATCCTGTGTTAAGAGTGTGGCTACTCAAGTTAACTACATTGGTTGTGCTCTGCTCGTATTTGGTCCCAGGTCTTTCCCTTTGCTCCTCGTCACCACCATGTTGGGCATTTGGTCTCCCCAGTGGACTCTGGCTAGTTGTCTGGGTTTTTTTTGTCTTCCTCTGCCGCGGTTTCGGCCCCTGTATAAAAAAGGAGGCGGACCTTGTTGGAATGGAAAACCTTTGGGATAGAAGGGTTGTTGCCAATAGCCGTAATGTGGCATAGGAGGTGGCAGTCCACTGTGAGTGTTATGTGGCGTTCACTCTTGATCATGGTGTTTGGGACTCTCATGTCAACGCATATTCGCACCTCCTCCGGCTGCTGGGCTTGCGTGTGACAACAATTGGCGACACCCATGGCGTTGGATCTTCCATCCTCTCTATAATATTGGCCTTCTCTAGCTTGAGTAGCTCTGCTTCCACTTTGGGACGTAGGTGGAATGCCACTCGCCCGTGGCGCAGTGCTACGGGTTGCACCGTCTAGTCAATGTGGAGATGGACTGAACGGCCTTTTAGGCATCCGATGCCCCTGAACAGTTATTCACACTCACTCAGCAACAAGTCTAAGGAGTTGATGTGGACTCCAAATGCAAATTGGACTAGCTGCAACCGCTCAGCATTGTGGCAGCTGAGCAACATGTCTGCCCCTCTTTCCGTAACACACTTTTGCTCGGGTGGCTTGTCCCTGGTGACTGATGGTGGCGTTAAAAACTCCTGCTAGCGGGAAGCACTTAAAGGTGCCATAGGCGTACACTTTTGTGGTGTTCCAGCGCAAAATCGGAGGTGTGTCCATCGCCCTGTTTAGCGACAGGGGTAGGATATTGATTGAGGCCCCTGTGCCGGCGAGCGCCACTAACGGTTGTCCTTCGACCATGTTTTGGCATTGCGGGGCTCAGCGAACCTGGCCAGGATTTGGTTCTATGACATGAATGACGTGGACAGTGCCTTCAGACTCGTCATCATCCAGGTCGTCATCCTCGGCTTGGAGGTCTGCATCCACCTGGTTGGTCATCTTCCTCCTACGTCCCTTTGCAGCCAGCATTGATCTGCAGACTTAGGCGAAGTAGCTCATTTTTCCACAGGCCGAACACTTTAGTCCTTTGGCCGAGCACTCTCCTGTGTGGAGTGCAGCCTCCACACCACCGGCATGGCCGAGAGGTAGGCTGTGTCTTGGTTGGGACGGTCTTTCTTCGCTTAAGGCGGGGCAGTGGTACCAACTTGGTTGACAGGTTAGACTTTGATGGCCCGTTGTAGCGCAGCTTCCACGTGGGCCGCTTGTGATTTTGATAGTTCTTTCCATCTGCCCATGGTGAGGATCTCATCCATTGCCATGCGGGGTTTAAGCAGTTTTGCCAATGCACAGCCACAAATGAAATGGGTACGGATCTCATCCTGCTCATCAGGGAGGGTGCACATGGTCACCAGTGTGCATAGCCTTGCGTAGAATTTGTTTACTGATTCTTTGGGTGTCTTTCGTGCTTGCCTCAGTAGGAACCGCTCGTAGTCCGGATTGGCTAGAGGAGAAAAATGAGCTGTGAGGGCCGCTTTTAGTGTGGCATAGGTGCATGGAGGGCCGGCTTCCCGTACTTTCTTGGACATTTTGTGAACAGCAGCCCCTTTGAGGTGTAGGAGCATGGGTCGTTGTCTGTCTTGTTCAAGTGCCACTACGGCGAAGTATGTCTCCATACGGTCAACCTACGTGGCCCACTAGGCAGCTTGAGAAGAGGGTACCCCGGCGATTACAAAAGGTTCAATGGTGGGTATAGACGTCATGTGTGTGGACGTTGGATGCTTGTTCTGTTTTCAGGGGTAGTGAAAGCAGTGGTGCTCTTGGTTTCGTTTTCGGGCATAACACTGCTGGGCACAAGCTGCTTGTAGGTGTGGCCTGGGCGCTTGAACTGGTTTACTGGGCATGCTTACTGCTTATTTTGCGGTAGTTCCAGCGCTGCCTTTCTGTTCCAAAAAGGGTTTACACACGGGGCTATCTGGCTGTTGCCTAGTTGGTGCCAGGTTCATATGGGTGAAGACTTCAGGATTTTCCTAGGCTTTGGGGAACTTCCAAAAATTGTGCTCACAGGGCATGTGCCTTTCCGATAGGTATAGGGCGCAGGGCGGGCGGTGGGCCATGCACTGCAGGGCTGCTAAATTTACTAGGACCGGTGCGGTCACGCGCTGGCAACACTGTTTCCTGATGCCGAGGGAGCTGGCGAAGCAGAGTATGCCCTGCGCTGAGTCGCGGGTGTTGGATCCCGTCCTCCATCGTCAGTTGTCGTGTCCCCGGGGGACCGTATGTGCTGGGGCCGGGCAGCAGGGTGCACACGCAAAGTTGGTGTCTAGCGTGGGACTGCCTTCGCGCAGCCCCGCCCATTTATTTATATCAGTCACATGATCTCGAACGCAACCAAACGGGCGCGCTCCAGCAGGAACACCCCTGCGTGGCCAGCCCCATTACATACTCCTGCATTGATTGTTGGTAAAAGTACCTTTGAAAAGTGTTCTGATACCGGGCGATATAAAAGCATAAAAATAACAGTAGTGCAAACTGTCATGTTGAGAATAAAGTATATCCGCCTTGCTCTCACCAACTTTTGAAAACCATAATACGATCCAACAGTTATTGACCACCAAGAATAGGATTCCTCTGAGTAGATTTGGGTAAACGTGAAGGCGATTTATGCAGTATTTCTTTCATCAATATTTAGGGTCGTTTAATTCATATTTTATGTACATTACTCAAACCTTCAGCAGAACATAGTCTTTTTTTTCCTACTGTAAACGAATTTATATTATTATAAATATGTGCCATTTATAAAAAGTGAAACAGGTATGGAAGTGTTTACTACCATAAATAAGTATACTTCTGCGGTTCTCTTACGCCGCCCGCCCCAAAACATATTGACAGGATGAATACGTACCACTCCAACATGGCAACCTGCATACTTAAGAAGCAGTAGCTGAAACTTTGTGGAGTTTTTTTGTGCGGTGCATCTATATTCACAAAGGAAAGCGCTGGTTGTAATTTACTTCCTCGTGTTGTCTATCTTTTATGTTTACTGCTCTCATTGTAAGAGCCCTAGTAAAGAGTGCGCGCGGGCGAAGCTCCTTTGTTTTTTGTGCGTTTGGGCCAAAGCGCTCCCTAGGCTCTCGCGAGAATTGCAGCGGCCGGCTTCAGTCGCTGGTTGGTGGGATGCGCTGGAAAAGCCGGCTGTAAGGCGGGCGCGCTCTTCCTCCTCCAGCAGCGCGTGGAGATCAATCTGCTGCCCTTTTCTTTTGCTTTCCCCGCCCCCTACTTAGCGCGCGGAGGATTCTCGCGCCGCAGCTTGTCAGCGCAGGAGTCCATCACCGCTCTCATCTTGTTCTGCAACCTCGGGATGGCCGATCAAGAGCCCCGGGGGGAGTCCGAGGTGCCCATGGAGACCACGGCACCGCAGGTTCCCGAGGAGCCGTCAGCCGCCGGCACCGAAATGCCGAAGGAAGGCACACAGGTCAGTGTCTGTAAACCAAAGGTGTGCGAATGCTCTCAAAATCCTAAGGCTGTCAGTTTGACCACGTAACTAAACGCCGAATGCAGCTTTTCTCGTCCCGTTCCTAACTCCTGTCCTGAAGCCGTCGGGCTGTCTCTTCGCTCCCACCCCTTGCCACGAAAGAAGAATACCACCCCACCTGCCTCCTGCAGTGGTAGTTGTCAGTCTGTGCCACTGCTCCGTCACAAAGCTACACACCATCAACAAGTGAAAGAAAGTATTCACGGGGCACATCGTAGCCACTCCCGTGCCTCGCCCCGCCCATTTTATTCTCATTTGGGTCACTATCTTCAGTGTGCTATCCGTTCCGAAGTGCTGCGAGCAGCCGAGACGCTGATCTCGTACAGTGGCTCGACACACATTGTTCTCAGCGCGAATGGTCGGTCGAGCACACGTTCCCCTGTAGGATGTTGCCAAAAAAATGCTAAAGTGCGCATCTCTCTTTAACCTTGGCTTAAAGTGTTACAATCGGCCCACACAAGGGAAACTAAGCCACATTCTTCAATATTAAGTAACAGTAGAGGGCCTTGTATGCATCTCCCTCTTTCTCTGACATTGTCTGCAACAGGAACTGACACCGAGATCAATAAGCCATATCATTTATTTCAGCTTTAAGGAGTTTCCTTATAATTAAGTATTATCTAGAGTCTGGCTGCAAGTATTTTAACGTATTGAAGCGAGGTCTTGTACAATTTTAGCTTCCCTCCGGAGATGACTTAAATGACTATCTAACGCTATTCAGCCCCTGCTGTTAGAACCCTGTATTTTATATTGTTTATTAATTCAGTTTTAATAATGGCGTATAATTTTGCACAGCGCACTTTGCCTCCGAGGAACTTCTATAAGTTGCTATGGTTCCTATATTTTGTTTCGGAAAAACGAAATGGTTTTAATCAACTGAAACAAACTTACTAAGCAAACTGTTAGAATTGCGCTCATGGTGCCTTACTCTTTTTCGGAGAGTTCCAGTGGCAGAATGTAATGTTTCTAGCACCGGGGATCCTTTATTACCAACAAGGCAGTGTGAAAAGAAAAACAATCGCCGTTAAATACCTGCCAAGCTCTGACCTGATGATGATGTAGTAATTCATGAACATATATTTTTGGTAGTGTGTGTGCAGAAGTTTTTCTTTTGGCCTCATTGTGCTTGTTATTATCGTAGACTTTCAGAACACCTTATCTTTAGGCTTGCTTACGTCTGTCAGTCAGTGGGCGACCTGTTTGTAGCCAGATCTCTGCACTCTTTTTAATGATACAGCCCTAATTTGGTCATTCATTCAAGACCTCAAAAGATTGAATGGCACGCCGTTATTTCCTGATGTTAAATCCAATATCATGCTACTTTTGGCAAATCGCATTATGTGCTTTCCCTTTTTCATGTTTGAATTAGATAGGGGCCTGACGTAATGTAAAGTCTAACTTGGAGCATTAGTTTTGAAAGTCACTTTTGCCTTGCACAAAAGCTTGGTTGTGTGTAGTTTCTGAAGAATGTCTCAGATCTTTTATAGCTATCTTTTTAATAAATGCACCCCATTCAAACATGTTCCTGTTTTCTATGCGCTGTAAATAAGTTTGTTGTCCAGTCTAATAGTGTTCTGTATACTGATCTTAGAAAGATTGAAAGCTGGGTTGGTCTTGCTGGTATTTACGCTTTTGACATGCATTTTAAAGGGTTTGTCAGTGGTTAGTTTTTTTTATTTTATTTTTTTATTTTCGTTTTATGCAGAAACAAAACAGCTAGGGCACATATACAGCACATCAAAAACAAATCCGTAGAAGGCTAGGTTACATCATACGTAACCAAATCTTACTGTCCCAGGAGTCAATGAGGGGTGCATAAGAGTGCAAGAAGGGTTCCCCCTCGTTCCTTTTCAGTTACTTTGCTGTGCGGGTGGAAAGTGGCATTCATAGTTCAATCCTACAACAGTTGGGAATCCCCCACCCTGATACCATAAAACTCCCTCCAGCTGCCCCATATTTTTTGAAGTTCTAAGGACATCCTCTGGCAGTGTTCACCACCCTTCCAGCCCCAATGCAAAAGTCCATTCCTGCAATCCATTGTTATTTAGTGGGAATCTCCCTTGCCCCCCACACCTGGCTATATCTCTTTTTGCTGCTACCAGGCCCAGGGAACAAAACGGTAATGTCCTGTGGGGCAGGTCTATACCTCCAGTACATCCCAATTAGTACCAACTGGGGGCGGGGTGTTATCCTCTCTCCACAGTATGTCACCCAATATGCAGGTCCAATATTTCCATTTCTCCGCACACGCCTATATAATGTGATAAAATGATCCCACATGGCTGTTACAGCTTAGACAGGTGGGCAGTTCGATCCGCCCCTTTTTCTGCAGTCTGTCCCACGCTATATAGCCCCCATGTAGGTCCTTCAACTGTACAAGTCAGAAGGACGCCCTGATGGCTACTTCCTAGGGATGCATCAACACTGCCTCCCAGTCCATTACTTCTAATTCTCCCATATCTTGTTCCCATCTGCTCCAGAGACGTTTAAGACTGTCAGGGGCATGTTGATTGTGGGAAAGTAGGATCTGCTTTCATGGTCACCCCCGCCTTTTTGCTGGTGTCATTCTGTTTTCTGACTGGGATCCTGCTAATCAGGACCCCAGTCACTGTTCTCTCCCTAAATTGGACTTGGTAAGTACTTTGGTACCTTCCTAATTGGCAACTGGTGTACCATTTTAAGTCCCTAGTATATGGTACCCAGGTTATAGGTACACCAGCGGTCTCTCATGGGCTGCAGCATGTATTATGCCACCCATGAGACCACTCAAACTGTGACTACAGACCTGCCATTTCAGCCTGTGTGAGCTGGTGCTACTCACAACAGATGTTTCCTTATACCCTATATGCACTTAAAACCTACAAGTGCTACCTAAGGCAGGCCTTTCAATCCTGAAGGCAGGGGTTCTAGGCAGGCAGTGTGAGGGTGCCCTGCATGAGCAGGACACCCCCCTACAAACCCAGTAGTCGATTCTCCCGGCTTTGTAAGTGCTATCAGCCATTTTATACATATAGTGGACATCAAGTCAAATGCAAGATGTCTAACTATATATTGGCTGCACCGAAACTGGTCATGCTTGGTATCAAAATAACCAAAAAAAGAGTCCCTCCTGCTAGAGAAGGAAAAGAGTAACCTCTTGGTAGGACTGGAAAGAAAAACTTTCTTTCAAATAACCCTCACCCACCAGGGTTGCCCCCTGGTGGCATGCTTCATCATAGGGTTCATCCCTGCCCTCTACGGACAGGGGCGTGCCACTACCTACGGAGACGCCGGATCACTTTGTGAAAAAGGGGTGTTCCTATACACCTACACACACACCTATGTGGGTTTGGAATGGAGTGGGTTCACTATGACATAAAAAGTTAAAAATATCAAACTAGTGGGACAAAAACCCTTTATTTTACTCCCCTAGTTGATATGTTTAAAATCTGGGGATCAATGGGAAATACTTGAGGTAAACTACCTACTGTTTCCCTGGTCGGTCGACTAGTTTCAAGCCCTACCCCGAGGCTTTTATTCAGGACCTTAAAGGAGAAAAATTACTCCCACTCCTAAAGTTCTATTAACTCATAAATTACAATAATAAACAAAAGATACAGAAAATAAAGATTATACAGCACCTAATTGGCCTGTTTAAATCTCAAAACTCCTACAGAGGTTTGAAGAAAAAAAGGACAAAAGAATTTAAAAATGCACGACCCGTAGGAATCCTACCCCAACACCGATTCCAGTGTTGGATGTAGGATCCCATGTACTGGGGTCTCCCCTAGGGAGCCCCCTGTATTTCCGGTACCAGCCTTTCAGGGTCTAACGGCAAGCAAGTGCCACTACTGACCACAGACACGAGTCTGCCCTCCTGCTGGTGAGCCAGGCTCGAACAGGGGAAGGTAGGACAATAGGTTTCTTGTCACAGGGAGTTCTGACCACCTCCCAGACGGGACTTAGTGTATTGGGCTGTGGCCCCCTTGCCAGCCCCACCTCCTTGCATACTCCAGTCCAGGAAGCCGTTGGCTCCCGCTCGGGCGCGAAACTGGACAAAGGACATGGGAGTATCCTCCCCACTCTCTAGCCCCTCCCCTGGGATGGATCCCTGAATCGTCCCAACCCTTTCCTTAGGGTACTTAAGGGCTTACCTATGGGTGTCTCTTCAGATTCGTTGTGGGAAAAGATTCAGATCCGAAACCGCTTCATCTTCAACTGTCTGTACACGCTGGACTTCGCTTTGGGAACCAAGACTGCATCTGGAAGACTCCTGCTGCTCCTGGTCTCGTCGTCCTGCCAATCTTCTGCGTCTTCTCCGCCTGTGCTCCTTCCAAGTTCTTCTCCAGGCTTGTGGGCATCCAGGACACCCGAAGAAATCTCCCTTAGAGTGAAGGAGTCACTCCCCTGCAGCTGCAGGCACCCCAACGAAGCTGACGGGTCTGCTGCACCCGAACTCCTACGGACTCCGAAAGGTTCAGCAACACAGGCGGGGGTTCTGCAACTTCCTCGAGGCCTGCTCTGTCTTCACAGCAAGTTTGAAGTCAGTATCCCTCGTCGGAACCGCTGGAGCAGTACCCCTGTGCACCGTGTCGACTTGCCATTGCCAAGGCTTGTTGACTCTCTTCTCCAGAGATCTTCGTGCTCTAAGAAGCATTAGTCTCCAGCATCTCCTGCTACCAAGATCTTTGTCCTCACCGTATCCTCTGCACTATGGTCCTGCATTCTTGGTGAGCTGCTCGAGGTCCTCTTGCGACTCCTGTGCCTTCGACCTGTGGGTCTCCTTTGGCTCCAGTGGGCTCCCCTGTTTGCTCGGGGCCTTCTCTGACTCTCCTGCACGTGGTGAGTCCCTTGTACCTTGCTGGTCCCGACACTGCACCTTCTTCGCTTTCCTCGTCTGTTGCTGCTTCCAAGGCTTGTTGGTGCTTCCGCCGGACACCGACCCCCTGGCTCTCGACTTCCCACGTGGGACTGCTCGTAAACGGCTCCTGGTATTCCACAGCGTCGCCTGGTCCTCAAAGCTGCAGCGACAACGTCACCGTCAACTCCTGCATCTTCGTTCATCGGTGGTCATTGGTCTTCCTTGCCTCGTGGTCATTTCTGAGAGGCATAGCCTGTCCCCTCTTCTTGCAGGTACTCCTCTTCAAGAATCCACCCTTGGATTCCACCGGACATTTTCACCTTCGCCAGCGGCATCTTCACCAAAAGTCCTTCATTGTGGTCTACGGTGGTTTCTGACGTCACTTGACACCTCTGCACCCGGCTTCGCTGGTGTAGGTATCCTGGTTCCTGGGGTATCCACGGGTGGGGTGACTCTCCAACCTTCCATCTTCCACTGGGTTTTTTCGGGGGCCTCTGGGAAGGGTCTTTCTTTAAAACTGCAACCACTACTTCCCTATTGACTTGTTTTGAGCATGTAGTTGTGTTCCCACTCTGCACACGGCCACCGTGGGGTTTCTGGGTCCCCAGCACTTCCAAATCTTCTGGGTCCAGTCTCCACTTCGGTCGTGGTTCGCATTCCACTTTATTAGTATATGGTTTGGTCTCCCCCTGGAGACCACTGTGTATTTTGTGCTACTTACCTGTTCTATTACTGAAGTATTGTGATTATATCTCTGGGTAGGAGATATTACATTGTGTTGGTGAGTGTTTATAATAAACACATTTTTCTATAACTACACTGTGTGGTTCTTTTTCACTTAACCTACACTAAATGATTAGTACAGTTAAAACAAGCTGCTTTACACTCCTTTTGGACTAAGCCTGATGGCTGCTTTCCACAGCTATCTTTTGGAGAGCTTTCTATGGTTGTCTAAGACCACTAAATCACCATAAGGGTTGCCTGGATTAGTGCAAGGTGCTTCACTTAAATAAGTGCACCATATACTAAGCCAACCTCCTACATTGATGAACACCCTGTATGTAGAGCATATTGCCCTAGCGGGTCGCTCAGCAAGTGAGTCTCCAGTGGTAGAAGAGTCTGGCAGTGAGGTCCAATCTATTGTCTCAGCGTGTAGGGCATGCCTCGCAGGGTGTATTTAAAGTGCTGCGTGTGGGAGAGATCAAATTCTTTCTGCAGACAAGTAAGAATTGATGGCTCCCTCCGTCACCACACCCCCCAGTGTGATACCACTCTTCTCCCATTGGGTAAAGCCATGTAAGTTGATGACTTCAGATAGTGTCCTCCTTCCACAGTGACGTGGTCTTGGTGGGTTTCCCCTTCCACCCCACATGAGTTTTCGCTCTATCCCAGGCAGTTAGTATTGCTCGTGTCGGCATCAGGAGACGTGCCTGTCCCTTTCATAATTCACATAATGCTTCCAGGTGGATCCCTGCATAAAGTATCTGTCAAGGGTCACTTCTGGATTGCTCCTATGCTCCTTAGGGTGCACGCCCAGTCATTAATTGCTTGAATTTGTGAAGCCCAGTAGTACGCCCGGAAATGTGGGAGAACGTTTCCTCTGTTATACACTGACCGACAGAGGGTCGATTATGCCATCTGGGGAATACTGCCATCCCATAAGTCTCCTCACCTACCTATCTAGGCAGGCGAAGTAAGTTTCCGATATTGGAAATAGTGTGTTCTGCATAACATACACGAATTTAGGGAGGGTAATTATTTTGAGGACAGTTGTTCGGCCGAGAATAGTCAGGGGGAGCTTCCTTCAGCGGGCTGCATCCTCCTGGAAATTTACCAACTGCGGTTCCAGATTTTCCTCCTGGAAGCTGTCTGACTCCTGTGTAACATAGATGCTTAGGTATTTGAAACCCTCTGTGGGTTCAAATCAGGATCCCCTCTGACCCATGTCCACCGAGAACTATACATCTGTCCCCAGAGATCATAGCCACTTCCCTTACGCCTATATTTAGTACAATGCTTGCATCAGGGCGCTTCCGTACTGAATGGAAAAAGGCATCCATACTAGCGCTTCTGAAAAAGACTGATCTGGACGCTAACGACACCCTTAACTACAATCAAATTTCAAGACTTCCTTCCCCTCAACGGTAGTAGAGAAAGCCATTAACACCAAGCTATCTACCTTTGTTACTAATAATGCTCTCCTTGCCTCATCCCAATATGGATTTTGTGCCTATCATAGCACAGAGCTAGCTCTGATTACTGCTACGGAAGAGCTCAGACAAACCTTGGATGGGGGGGGGGGGGGGTGGAAAGTGCTGCCCTGGTCCTTTTAGACCTATCAGCGGCTTTTGATATGGTCAACCATGAGCTGCTGGTAGACTGTCTAGCCTCACTTGGGATCAGGGATAACGCACTGTTCCCTGCTGGGCTCCTTTCTATCAGAATGTTCCCAAGCGGTGGCTCTTGTAGACTACGTCTCTCCCTCTTTTTCGCTTCCTTGTGGCGTACCTCAGGGATCCTCCTTGAGCCCAACTGTGTTTAACCTGTATGTTAGCCCACTGGCTAAATTGGTGTCTTATGCTGACGACACACAGATGATTGTCTCAGTTAATAGCCCATCAAACTCAACAGCAGTTAGATTCCATGACTGCATGTGCCATATATGTAACTGGATGTTAGGCAATTGTCTAAAACTTAACTCATCCAAAACTGAAGTACTTCTCTTTGGCAATAGATCATCAATCTGGGCAGGCAGCTGGTGGCCCTCTCAACTTGGCCGTCTGCCAACCACGACTAATGAAGCAAAAAATGTAGGTGTATTATTTGACACTAAATTGTCATTTGAAGCTCAAATTAACCACACCACCTCTGCCTGCTTCTTCATCTTCCAAAAAATTGAGGAAAAAACTTCCTTTTATTCCTTTTGATTTAAAAAAAAAAAAAAAAAAACACGGTCAGACCACGTATCTCATCCAGGCTGGACTACTGTAATGCCCTGTTCCCCAGCTCACAAAAGCGAAGCATCAACAAGCTCCAGATGGCACAAAACGCAGCAGCTAGAGTACTTTTGGGGATCACTAGATTTGAATCCGCCTCGAAGTCCTTGATACAGCTGCACTGGCTGCCAGTTGCAAAGCGTATCCAGTTCAAAGCCTTGTGCATAGCATTTAAACCTTTCATGGACTAGGGCCGTAGCAGATGTCACGATATCTGAAGCCTTACACCCCTGTAAGACCCCTTGGATCAGCTGAAAATGGCAACCTTGTTGTGCCCAGGGTGCGAAAGGTCAGATGGGGTGGCAGGAGCCTCACCACCACTACGACTAGACTTTGGAACTCCATGCCTAGCATACTTAAAAAAGAAACTAATTTGCTAAAATTCAGAAAGGGTTTAAAAACTTAGCTTTTTAGGGTTGGATTCCTAGGCAACCCTATCTTAGTCCTATCTGTCCGAAGGTAGTGCCTATACACCTCAGGGTATATGCAGCACTTTATAAATGTCTTTCATTTCATATGCTTAGGGGAGCAATTATCGAAATCTTATGATCCCACGACCCTGTCTTAAACAGTTTTGATTTATTCCATTTTACCCTGTATCCTGAGTAGTCTCCAAACTTCTCCACCCTGTCTAGCACAAGGTCTATAGATGTCTCCGGCTTCGCAACATACAAAAGGACGTCATCCGCATACAGGGAGATCCTCTAGTTTTACCACAGTTCTGGTCTAATGTCTCTCTAGTGCCCTAATCATTGCGGCCAAGGGTTCTATACATAAAGCAAATAAGAGAGGAGATGGTGGACACCCATGTCTGGTCTCCTACTCCTGTGGAAACTGTGCTGATGCCCCATTTATCCTCACTGCTGCCATGGATGAAGGGATACCCAACCACGAACGCGGGGGCCCAGTCCAAAGCTCCTGAGCACTACAAAGAGGTAGGGCCAGTTGATAGTCAAACTCTTTCTCGGCGTCTGTAGAAGTGACTGCCAGAGGGCAAGTGGCATCCTTAACTGCATGTAACCAGTTGTGTAAGTGCCGGATAGTCTGTCATGCTGACTGACACAAGATAAACCCGGTTTGATCTTGGTGGATCAGTGTATAATCACTCCTTTCAACCTACAAGTAAAGAGCGCGACCAAAAGCTTAGTTTCAACATCAAACAAGGAGAGTGAGCGGTACGAGTTACATTCAGATTTTGGGTTACCCTTCTTGTATATGACTGTGATTTGGGCAGGTCACAGATCTGGGGGAAGCTTCCCCAAGTATCTGCGACTTCAAACATTGCCTGTAGGTGGGGTACCACCAAGTCACTGAGTCTCTTAAAGAGCTCTGTAAGGAACCCATTGGGGCCTGGAGTTTTTCTGCTGGCCATAGAACTCATTCTGTCAGATAATGCCTTGAGTGTGAGATCGCCTTCCAGTTCCTCTGTCTTTGTCTAAGTGTGGAAGCCTGAGTTCACCCAGGAAGTCATCTATATCTGCCTCCCCCAGTGGGGTCTGTCTTCATATAGGGCTTGGTAGAACTGGGCAAACTACCAGGCCATCTCCTCTGCTTGGGTGATCTATCCCCAGAGACGTTAGTTGTTTCTCCCACATGGCTCGAAAAATTCACTCGCCCGCTCGCATTTGCGAGGCAGATTTAATTAGGGCAAGCTATTTTTGGGTCCTACTCGCCCTTTCTAGCGAGTAGGAAAATAAACTGACTTTTGACCTGTCTCTGAAAGCAGAGGAAATGTGACAAAATAGTAAGATTTAAAGGCATCTTTATTGCTCACAAAGTAAATGAGCAATATAAATGCCTTTAAATCTTGTTAACTTGTCACATTTGCTCGCTTTCACAGACAGAGGTCAAGTGCATTTCAGTCAGGTCGAGTTGATTTTGTAGGTTATTAGACCTGCAGGTCTAGTAAAAATTAAATGATTTTTCGAGCCCTGTCCCACCGATCTGACTTCCTCCTCCCTACTACTCAGCCATGCCAACAGGCGTCCCATCTTGTCCCCCACATCGTAAATCAACTGCTAAATCGTGAGGTAGTGGCGGCGGGCCTCATCTTCTGCTCCATCTTTGTATTCTGTTCCAAGTGTCGTCAGGAGCCTGCGGGTCGCCTTGTCCGGGCATCACGTCAACTGTTTTTCTAAGAACTTTTCTTGCTTCTCCTAATTCCAGAAGTATGCTAATCCTGTTTTTCTGGGCTATCATGGTCTGGAGGCTGTCTTGCAGGACCGTTTTGTAGGTCTCCCACATCACCAACCAAATTTTGCTAGGTGGGTGTAGGGGGGCTGTACTGTCAGTGTTCGGTTGCCATTGTTCCATCCCCACTGCCAGCACTTTGTTCCAGTCCCCCCCGACAAGTAGTTACCTCTGGCCTCGGCCCAAAGGGGTCCACGATGGATTCCACTTTTGAGTTTGGCAAAGTGCCAGAATGCCCTGGGCTCTTCCCCCTCCTTTGAGTCCTGAGATTGGCGGATATTCGCTACTACTGCTACCACCCTGGCTCTCTCTCAGCTTGCCTGTGAAGATGAGGGGCGGCCAGCTGATGCAGTACCCTTTTGGTTCGATTGGCTGCCTCTCATCTGACCAACTTACTACAAGTACCCTTTGCCCTCCAAAGGCTCCCCCTCTCGTTCCTGCCACCCCCCAACCTCTGCTGGTGGTAAAAAAAAATAAAAAAATGCATAGAATCAGCCTTAAAAACTCCGTTTGGCCAGATAGAGAAGCGCATCCGTCAGACCCAGTTGCCTTAGTTTTGCCTTTACTTACAAAAACGAGGGTCTTTTCTGATGGGTTTGCAATGTAAAGTTTGGAAAGAGGTGGACCCTACTACCATTCACTGACCAGGGGTCATAAGACCTGGCCGTCTGCAGAATCCGGTCCCATCTCTGAAGTTCAGTAACCATGCCATCATCTGTCTTGGTGGTCCCGGGATTCGGTGCGCTCTTTCAACTGAAAACTGAGTTGGTGGGGCACCGTTGGACATGTCAATTGGCCACTGTGCTACATGGAGCTCTGCCAACTGTTCCTCTCGATCAGCCCCTTGATCCTAATGTTGTTCCGACGAGAGCAACCTTCCGCGCATTCCTGGAGTTGCTCCACCACCGAAGTTAGATCCTGAATTTGGCCCTTCATCCTTTCACTGTTTGGGGTTGCATGGCCCAGCATACCTTCCATCTCCGTGACCTGAGCGGCCAGCTTCCTATGGTTCATTCTGTGGAGTTCCAGGGCCACTCCGTCTATCTTTGTCTCCAGGGAGGATTTTAGATCTGCAACAGCCCTTAGGATTTTCCTTAGCTGTAAGCTTGATTCACTAGGGCTACTCCCATTTCCTGGAGTGTGTGCTTCGCACTGTCCATGTCGGTAGATTGAGAGGGAGATTGTTGCTCTTTTGGTAAGGGAGTTCTGTCAGGTCTAGGTTTCACCATTGTCTGATTGCCTGGTCGAGTTTACTGCCCTGCCAATATGTATTGTGATCGTTCACCCCCGTCTCGTTGTTGCGCTACATATCCTTTGATTGCCGACCCTAGTGTGTGGTATGTGAGAGCCTCTCTCGCTTTGCCTTGAAGGGGGTCTGTACTACCCCAGCCTCTTTCCAAAGGGCGTCTTGTGGTTAGTTCCTCCCAGCTACAGCACTCCCTTATCCTATCCCCCAGCTGTTCTTTGGGCCAGGCCGGGTGAGGGTAGCAATCAAACGGTGGTGGGGGCCCTCGGCATCTCAGGCCGCCTCTCCCCCACTGTCTTTTTGGACACCAGAACCTGTGTGCCTGCTGGAGATGGATGCATTGTTCCCTTAGGCTGGGGTGGGGAGGGGGCAGTCCTGCGGCCTCTGCCACCTACCTGGTAGCGCTTGTGTCCCTCCGAGGCCCTCACGGGGGTGTGAGTGGGTGGTGGGTTACCTCCTGGTTCTGTAGCTCCTCAGCATCCCAGGCCCCCTAGTTGGCAGGTTATCGCTGGGCGCCAGCCGCCACCTGGTCTCTTAGCGAGGGCCCAGGTTGTCACCTCCTGTCACCGGGTCTTCTCTCAGGGAGGTCTGAGGCCGCTCCACTTCCTCCCCGCCAGTGCGAGAGGGCTCCTTGTCCGTCGTTGTCAGGCAGGGGAGAGGAGCGACCGGGGTAGAGCAGCTTTTATGGCCCGGCAGCGCACCCCTGTGTTGAACCCACTGTGGCGTTTTCTCCGCTCCACCTGGTCTCCGATCTCTGCCATCTTGATGGACCCTGGTACAGCACTTCGCTCCGCTGCAGTCACTCCCCTGCCCTCTCTCTCCCAGTGACGTCTCCTAGCAGGTTCGGGCAGCTTCCCTCGGCAGAAGGTACCACCTGAGGGCTGCTGAGTCCCAGGATAAATGACCAGAGCGGGGATTTGCAGCAGGAGCTCTGATATGTGCGTCCGACGCCATCTTGAGCTCGGCCACGCCCTCCACAGTGGTTAGTGTTTTACTCGGTGAACTATTTTTTTAAATTGCAGATAGTGTACATTGTTCGATAACCAGGCTGAAAAAATACTTTAAAGTATCTGTGCAGCAATGGAAACTTTTTTTGTATATTTCTCAAGTTTGCAGTTGCTTAAGTACAGTACCAGGAATGGATTTCACACTCAAAGTGAGTGGGATTCTGGTAATCAGTTGTGGTTGGTAACTTTGGATGTGTTTGACAGTAAATTCTGTATTCTTTCATTTTAAGAATCTTAATGAAGCTGATGTTAAGAGACTGGCAAAGTTGATGTAAGCTGGTTGCAGAGACTCGCTGTGAATGAACGCGCAAGAAGGCAGATGACAGGCTGGGCCAAAACTGGTTTGCACATGTTTGGTCCTGGTCTGTAATGGTGCAGTTGTGCTAACGAATGTGTTGTAATAAGGCCCAGAGTAATTACAAGTTAATGAGGTTTCTTTAAGAAGTCCATCACGTTTTGTGCTGTCTAGATCATCCCACATGGTATGATGCTTACCTCTTTGAAAATACTTCAGTGATGTTTGGGTTTAATAGTAGATAAGTACATTAGGAGTGTCAGTTTTGAGTTTGTAGATTGTTTCTAATATGCTGATCAGTGCTGCTGCAGTGTTGTTCTGTCTTACCCAGTGTTCTTTCTAGACCGTTTTCAAGGGGCCTACCCAGTTGGTAGTTTTTTTTTTTTTTTTAGGAAACTGAGTTTTACCTTTTAAACTGAAGGTTGCTGTGCTTCTCAGAAATGACACTGTTCTTGGGCATTGTCATCTGTTTTCCATCCTTTCACCATCTCCACAAAGTCATGCATCCTAGTGTTTTTAAGTAATCATGATATGTAGATTGGTCCAAAACACAATTGGACAATTTAAATGTTTAGCCACCTGTCACTTCTGCTTTAACATGACATTGGCTAAAAATCGCACATATTTGGGGCATGCTTCATAACACTAAGGTTTAATATTCAGTTGCACCTACCGAAGGGCTATTTAATTTGTGGCCACGTTTTATTTATTGGTCTTCAAAAGCATTTCTCCCAAAAAATAATTATATAGCAACAGCTGTACTTAAGAACTGAGAGGTCAAATGTTGCCTAACCCAAGAAAGTGGAAGTAGCAAAGTGATGTTTGTGAGCACTTAAAATAAATGTAGGTTTAAAATGACGCTGATGCTGCTTCCCAGGAAGGTGCTAGAGGGATTTTAGTTTTGAGTGTTGCTTTCTGTGTGAGATTGGGGGTAGGGTTCTTGAAGTAAAGAAAGTTGATGCTCTTGTGCCTTGGGGAACCTAAGAGTATCAAGGGTATAGAATCTGAGTTTTGGTCTAGGGTTTCAAAGAGCCTGGTTGCTGTTACGAGGGAATGAAAGATGCGGTAGGGAGGGGAAATGAGTCATGTCATTCTGAATAACCGCTAAGGAATTGAATATTGAAGTAATACGTTTAGAGCTTTGAACTACACCGCAAGCTGTTTCTTGGTGGTGTTGGGATAGGGAGGGGTGGTTCGGTATGTTTAGGGACATCATTTCCCTATTGCCTTATCCAAGTACTAAAGAGTAATGTTTTTGTTTGACATCCTGGATTACAGGTACAGATGTTTCCATGTTTGAAATAAATAAGAGAATGTCCTCTGTAAGCAGCCTTTTAGAAGGAGTAGTGTTCTGATTTTGTTCAAATCTTCCCTCCATCCCTGGTACCCTAGTGTGTGGGTCCAGTGTAATTAGGGAGAGTTATGGGGACAATAAGCATCACCCCTGGTTTTCTGTTTAATGGTAAACTAATCTTGTATATTCTTCTCTTGTAGGAAGATTAAGTTCCCTGGAGTCTTCCACAGTAGTCCAAAGTCTTGAGTCTTCTCACTGGGTGTTTGACTCTCTTGACAGTTGTAGATCGGAGTTCTTACTTAAACATCTGCAGTCCTTTTCCCCGTATGAGTATTTGTTTTTCTATATACGTTGTTTTGGTGATATTTCTACAAATATGATACTCTGGGTCTTATGCTAGAGTATAGTGCATCAGCATGTGGTTGTGTTATGGAGAGGACACTGGAAAGAAGGTAGACAGATGGTGAGGTGATAGAAAAATATAGAGCATGCCAAATAGAAGATAAACATCCTTCTTTCTAGACAACGAACAGCTCCATCGAGTCCACACCTCACAATGTCTTCTCCTCCTCATGAATCTAGAATAGGAGTATTCGTTCAGCAAACCATAGGTGCCCCCACCCCCGAATCTAATATAGAAGTTATCGACTTTCATAACAAAAACAGTGTCTTCTCCAGCGCTACCTCTTTGGTGGTGTCAACCCTCCACATATGTCCTTGTGGACTGCTCTTCACCTTAATTCGGTCTGAAACAATGGAATATTATTACGCTTTGTTCCTCTTCCACACCAGTATAAAATGGTTGGATTTCACAAATATCTTGGACTGCTCCTAATGACCAACCTCTTTCCATGTAAACCCATCAACAATATGGCTAAAAAGGCTAATTATCAGCAAAGTCTAATTGAGGGTATTGAACTTTCTGCTCTCAACATTACCTCTAGGAGAGCCTGAACCCTGGCTCCCTTTGGAAGGGAATACAGTACCTTCTGATAACCTCAAAATGCACAAGCTAGTTTGATATTGGGGACTGCCCACTTTAATCACTTTGTCACTGCCCTGTGCTTTGAGCTTACTTCCCATCAAAGGTAGCTACTGAAACAAACGTGCATGTTTAGGGCATAAACTCCTAACTCTAATCAGTCCCATTACTTGACCACAAAGTAGACTTTTTAGAAGATTCTTGCCAACTTCGCAGCATCGATGCCCTTTTACCTGTAATCTAGTCTTCAACAAAAAGGTTCCTTGGAACACTTTCTCTGGTGTGCTTGGATTGTCTTGCATTCTGTTCTGCTGGCCAGCTGGAACACTACCTCTATTCTGGCATTCAAAAAGGAGCTAACCGTCCACCTTTTGGATCTCCACTTTACTTCATTAATGCAACAACAGAATTATTTCTTGTAGACTTGAGCTTAGCATTTGTGTATGCACCTCAGTTTGTGAGATGTGTTTTTTTATTTTATTAGACTATATATTGTTTTTGTACATGTTTGTAACATGCTAATCCAGTGCTTCCCAAACTTTTCAGAACCCCAACCCAATTTTTAGAACAAACTTTCGCGACCTACATAAATTTAACGGATATGAGCAAGAGGGATTTTTTTTGTTCTTTTTTAATGTAATAGACATAGTTTAAAAATATTTTGAATTACTAAAATAAAGTACTCTTTACAATGTTTGCGCTCCTCTCTAACAGCAGTTGTTTGTAAATGTCACAACATTGACTGCACCCTTCGTGTCTATTGGACTGTGATCTGCCCATAAATGTGGCAGATGGTGAATTGCACTTCAGCTGGAACACTCTTCAGAGTGGGGTGCTGGCCTGTGGCCCCCTCTGTAGTAGCATATGGGGTATGGTGTCTTATCGATTTTTGCATTAAACGAGGCCTAATGGTGTTTTTTCGTCTCTTTATATAATCAGTGTTATATAGCGCGAACACTGCTCAAGGGCATTGAAGCGCTTTACATGGGCTCCAGACATTACAAAAGGTCAGATTCATTTTATTTCTAGCACATGAGATTAAGTAATTTGCTCAAAGCCAAAACCAGGACTTGAACCTAGTTCCCAAGATCGAAAGTCAGCAGCTCTGGCCCCTAGATCATATCCATATTTCTCAGCGTATTTGTGAAAGTCATACACAATTAGGAAGATTGTCCTTAATCACATGTAGTGTGCAGTTTGTGAACTAAAAACAAACAGGCAAAAAATACTGATAGGTTCACTTGAAGTCTTGCATGGGATTACTTGCAAAGGTTTGTTTCCATCACACTTCAGAATTACAAAAAAGTGCTTTATTTTTGCTTAACTACGGATATATTCTGAAAGATGGTCTATCATTTACAGTATTATATTTTGTGTTAAAGGCATCCTAAAGCTTTTCCTTTCACACCCCCTGTACCCCAGCAAGATTGCAACATAGTTAACTTAAAAAATTCCTCTCACTTTGTAGTTGGGAAAGAAAAGTAAACCTCCATCTCCTGTTGAAAGAATAAGCAGCAATTGTCAGAAGACCTAGCCTGACATTTGGCCTGTCTTTGAAGCACAGCAAATGTGACGAGATAAATACAAAATGTAAAAGCACCATTATTTATTGTGCCTTCGTGACCTACCAAAATCGGCTGGGTTGTGACCCACAGTTTGGCAAACAGTGCTAATCTATTGATCAGTTGTTACTCACTTGATTATATATAAATATATGCAGAAGCATGAAAGCAAGATTAGTGATAGTTTGATTTCAAAATAAAATGTACACACAATTTGCAACACGGAAATATTTTGCTCAACTATTTTCTAACTTTAAACACCATCTGAAAAATGCAATCCAGAAAATGGCATCCGAAAGAAAACCAACCCAAACAGGTACTCAAACCTGACGCAGTGTCTCCATTGAGAAGACATCCCCTGAAATCTGCACTTCTTGCTGGAAGGAACTCATGGTCTGCCCAGAACTTAAAAACATGCCTTCTGAGAGTGGGAAGGAGAGTTCCTTGCCCTGCAGGAGGGGAGGATGTTCAGGTGGAGAAGCCAAACCTGTTGCTGGCATGAGGAACACCCAAGATGAAGCTGAATGGCCATGAGAGTAAAGCCAGGAGCAACCAGTCTTGTTTGGAGTCTCCCTGAGCAGTTGCTATAGTCAACATATACTAAGACATTCAAGCAAAAAGCAACATTGTGTAGTCTGGTTCCCTGCTGTGTTCCTGAAAGACTGTTCCTGCCTGATTTCAGAACTGCTGATTTTGCTGATGTGGCCTCTTGGTCAGATTAGGACTTCTACAACTGCTGTGACAGAACCTCTATTTGTAACCAATCTGAAAGGCTGCAAATCCCATATACTAGCGCTGCCTAAAAGTCCATCTGTGCAGATTCCTTCCCAGCAGTCCACGAACCCAGGCGAGGCTTCTACCACAGCCCGTACCACTGAAGCCACTGCTGCAGGAACTGGTTTGCCAGTCACTTATGTCTGAGACTCAGCACCACAGACCAGGTAAAGGGGGATCTAAATGCGAATAGATTGAGCCCATTGAGGAATGTCCTGTGAGAATTGTAGACTTTTTACCTCTGAAGTTGGTGACTATGCTCATTTGACATTCTGGGAATGATGGACATTGGGTCTTCTTGAAAATCATAAGGGGGTGTAAGGCCTTTGTGGCTATCACCGATGAGAATGCACCTCTATTGAACTATGTAATTTTTCATTTTGCTTTAAGATTAAAGTATTTTCTTTTTTCAACTTTTAAAGTTAAACACTGGTCTGGCCATTAAATTATTGTTGAACAGTTGCCCCCAGTCTACCTCCCTGAAAAGACTTTGACTGCTTGCCCTTGCTACCCTCAGAGCCAAGTGCTGAAAGGGTGTACTTGACGGAATTTCCAGAACTATAGTAGGACTGACCCTAAACAACCAGAGGCAACTTACCTAAACTGCAGTGGTTGTGATTCAGCAACAGCTGACTGCTCTCTGGCCCTCTCTAAATGGGGTCTAACATTTGGTGGCAGCCATGGGATCTGCATGTTCCAGTTTCAGCTGTCATGACAGAACAATATGAACACAGCATTACCTTCACAGTACAGTGTTGGATACAAGTTTGATGGGGATAGACATTGTCACACTATCCTTGGATCAGTTAAGGGTTCCATGTTTGGAGAGAGGGTAGAGGGCTTCCAGAAACCAGCATAAGGAGACCTTTCGGGTTTTGTTAGAGACCCATGGGGAGAGTTCTGTGGTGCAAATCTTTAACTGTGCTTCATTCTTTTTAACTTGTTATTCCATATTATCTTAAATTGTTCTATTATAAGTACTACTTTCATTTCTCTTCAAATTTGTCAATGGCATCAAACCAAAGTGAAGTCGTATAATTCTGTGGGTAGAGTGACGGATGGTGGCAACTGAGTGTAGTTGCAGCAGCAAAGACCACTTTAACTGCACCCCTGGTTGGGACAGAACCTATAGGTCTTAATTGTAAAATCTTTAACGTTCCACACAACCGGTTACCTTGCTTTCCCTTGTATGCATAATATGTTGTACACATTTTTGGTAATTTCCTCTTTTCCTCCTCAAAACTGTGGCACACTGGAGTGGAAAAGATAATCTGCTCCTACAGTCTTTTCCTCTTTGTCTGGATGTACATCTGTGCTCTCAACTGCCCAGCATTCATTTCCTGTCTGGGAACAAGCTGCAAAGCAGTTTGACTGGTTAGAACCTTCCTCTGATCCCCCACACCAAAGCTTGGTAAAGGGGTGGAAATGCACTCTATCATGATTGCTGGAATTTTTAATTTGAAAGAAAACTGATTATTCTTTAAAAGCCCGCTTTGCAAAATAAATACTGTCCCTTTGAGCCAGTAACCTTTGATTTGTCTCAACTTTGGGAAACTGCACCAGCCCAGAGAAGACATTTGCATGAACGTAAGTAAGTCCGTTTTTATATAGCGCAGCTACTCACCCTTACGGGTCTCAAGGTGCTGGGGGCCGGAGTGGAAATTAAGTGAGCTATTGCCCAGAGTCACATGGTGCTGAGCTGCCGCCGGGGATCGAACCGTGAACCCTGTGCTCCGAAGTCAGCTGCCCTGTCTGCTGCACCACACCTCTCCACTCTGGACCTTGCTGGTTGCTCCTGCATGCAAGAGCAGGCAAACCAACCTTACACTCTAAAACCATTCATGTTTGTGCACCTTCTCTTGAACAAAGCTTAGCTGCCTACCAAAAGAAGCAGAGCATGACCAAGAGCTCAGTTGGCAGGGCCCAGCCGACTGAAACCTGCATGGAGGACATATCATAAATGAGCTGTTCTGGAGTAATGAATATCTTTGTATGCAACTGACCAAAATCTGGTATAAGCATCTGCTCAACCCAGACATTGAGTTAACGGGCTCATTGAAAACAGCGGTTTTTCCTTATCTTTTCACTTGGTCTGGCCAGTTCTCTTAACTTTAATAATTCTGGAGTTTTTTTGTGTGGGGTCACAAAACCTAAATTCCATTTCGCAGTTGTCTTCTGTACCGCTTGGTGCAGCGAGTAATTTGTTGCAATAGCGTCCCTCCTGAGAATTTTGAGCGCCCCACCCCCAAACTTTTGGAAGGAAAGTGTCCTTGAAGAAAATAATTAATGTCTGGAACAAGTGTCCATGTTTTCTACTGAAAACAGCCAGTCCTGCAATACATTTTGGGACCAGCTTGTCCATAGCTGGTGTCCGTACTGGGCTTCTGTTGCAGTAACCCCCCTGCCCCCCACGTTTTTGCCAGACTACTGATGCACTTTGACTTGATGTGCCCTGGGTACCTGCCAATCAGGTTACCAGGGCCTTTGTTCTTTCCCAAAACTGTGTGTGTATATATATATATATGTATATATGTATATATATATATATATATATATATATATATATATATATATATATATATATATATATGTGTGTGTATATATATATATATATATATATATATATATATATATCCCCCCCCCCCCCCCATGTGCCATGTCTACAACCCACTGCCCTGGCATAAGTCAGCCACCCCTCTAGCTGGGTGCACTATACCAGTGGTGAGGGTTCAGGTGCATGAGCCCTGTACCCCTACAGTGTCTAGACCAATTCTTAGACAATGTAAGTGCAGTAATGCCATTAAGAGTATATGGTGCTGGGAGGTTGTCATTACGAACTCCACAGCAGCATAATGGCTTTACCAAAACTGGGAAGTTTGGTATCAAGCTTCTCAGCACATTAAACCCACACTGATGCCAGTGTGGGAGTTAATGAAAAATGCACTCAGAGGGCAACTTAGAGATGCCCCCTGAAAAACGACCAGCCTCTGGTGGGTGTCCTGACTGGTACACACCAGCCTGCCACCACGAGACATGTTTCTGGACTCACTGGGGTGGGAGCCTTAGCTCCCTGTGCCCAGAAACAAAGCCTTTCCTGGGCGGAGGTGGTCACACCTCCCCCAGGCCAGGAAGAGCCATCTGTGGCAGGGGAGCTTCAAAGGCCTTGCCGCCTTTGTAACGCGGCCCCCAGCCTCTCCTGCTATCAGGAGCAGGCCCCCTTCTTGTCTCCCCTCCTTTTCGGCGGGAAGACAGGTGGGAAAAATTAGCCAGCCCAGAAGGTGTGCCCACCTCTGCCAACCCCACCCCTCAGGTGGGGGAGGCTAGGTGAAGCCCACTCTTCAGTGCCCACCATCTTTCAGATGGTAGGTACTCTCTAACCAGGATTAGGGATTGTGCCTACTCCCCCATGTGGGGTGAGCACACCAAGGGTGTAGTTACCCTAAGGTCAGTAGCCCATTTGCTACTGACCTCGAGACCCCTAAAACGCCCCCTAAATTCAGTATTTAGGGGGCAGCCCTGCACCAAGAAGACATATTCCTGCAACCTACGAAGAAGGACGGAAGAAGACGCCCAGCAGAGGAGACTGCAGTGAAGAACTGTCCTGGCCCCAACCCTACCGGCCCGTCTGCAGTTTCCAGATATCATGCACCAAAATTCGTCTTGTCCTGCAGCCAGCAACCTCCAGAACCACTGGGAGGACTGACTGCCTTCAACAAAAACTGGATCTCCTGTGAACAGCAGCTCTGTTCAAAAGAAACAGCCAAGGAAGACTGGAACCACCACTGCACCTGAGGCCTACGGCCCGAGTCAAGAGTGGCCCACCGGTCCCTGCGAGGTCCCCCAGCGCTCCAGAGTCCGACCCCACTGTGGGTTGACCCCTCCAGGACTCCCCGACGTCGCCTGCAGCTACTGCACGGAGCCCCCCCCGACCGCGAGTGGCTCGGTAAGGTGAAATCTGACCTCAAAAGACACCCCTGTGCCCTAGAGAAAAGAACCCGAGGTGCACCTACGTCCCTGAGCCCTCCAACTTACCTACCCAGCTGTTGGTTCTTCCCGGAAGTTTTCCTGGACCGAGTCTGCAACCAAAACCGGCAATCCCCATTGAAAACAGGGCACCCGGTGCCAAAACAGCACCCTACACCCAGCTGCCCCTGCGGGTGTACTTTCGCTGCTAACGTGGATCCCCCTTTGCCCTGAGCCTAACACCAGGAGCTTTGCACCCACAACCTTGTGGCCTGCTCGTGAGCAGCCGCCAACCGGAGGCCCCCTACCCCCCTACTGGATAACATTGGGCCTCAGCACTCTGCACCTGGCCGCCCTAGTGCCGCTGAGGGTGCGCTGAGAGTGCATCCTTGACCCTGGGGGAACCCTGGTTCTAACCCCAGAAAACCAACTCCCAAACCCAAGTACTTACTTTGAAACCGATAACCTCATTTCCTCCCATAAGACTGCATTGACTGCTTTCTTGTGGAAAATGTTTTAAGTGTGGAGTTGGTTTTGTATGAGAACTTGAAAACTGCAAATATCTAAAAACTGCTTTACTTACCTTTTCTCTAGGAAATGTCCTAGTGTGATATTTAGGCATATCACAGCGAGTAGAAAAAGTAATCCATAAAGTAATCTGAAAGTCATCAAAAGTAATCTAACAATAATTTCAACTGTATTCAAAGCATTTACAAAACTGTAACAGTGTCATTTTCATTCAGGTTGATTGTATTGTTCAACTTGCCTTGAAAAGTACCATTTACACTTACCTGTGCCAGGCTTGCTTGGTTCTAGAAAATAGATCTACCTAAATATTTTTATACAAACAAAGTTTGTCGGAGTTCAGTCTTGGAGTGTGTGACTTCATTTGCTGCCTGAGTGTGTACAACAAATGCTTAACACTACCCTATGATAAAGCCTTACTGCTCGCCCACACTACCACAAATGGAGAGTAAGGTGCTATCTGCTTTTACCTCTGCCTACCTTTGAGGTTCCACTGGACTCTGTGCACTGTATACCTCATTTTGGAGTTTTCCGCGTAACGCGGAGCTCGCGGAGTTCCGAAAAACTCCGCTTCGCGTTGCAGAGGTTTTTCCTCTCTCGCGTTCGTCAACATCAAGTTGGCGAGCGTGGTAAATCAACCTCCCAGCGAGATTTCTCAACGCGGGCGGTCAGATTTCTCATTGCGATTGGTCGCGTATGCTGGCGACCGCTCGCGTTGAGAAACCATCCGTTCGCGTTGAGAAAGCTGCTGTTCGAGTAAAAATCTACTCGAGCGGCAGAAAGGAAGCCGTACCCGCTTGCGCTGTGCTTGGTGCCGTTCGCGATGATTGCACAGTGCAGACAAGCACCTGGCACTGAAAATCACCTCGAACGGCATTTATCTAACGCACTCCGCTACTCGCAGAGCTCCGCGTAGCGCGGCAGAGTTTTTTTTGCACTTCGCAGAGTTTCGCGTAGCGGAACAGGCTTGGTTCAAGGGCGTCATCTGGAAAGAGAACTGGTGGAACCTGTGTCTGTGATTGAGGGAGAAAGAGGTTCAGGTTTGTGACAATGGAATTTGGTGGCCAGCACCCATGTGTCTAAAATGCTTGTGTGGAGCATGCTTCTAAAGCCCTAAAAAGGGGGTGCTCTTCCTCAAAATGGGTAAAATTCTGAAAATGTAATAATTAATTGCACTAGGAAAAGTAGAGTGCGCATGCACAGCTGATCTTACATAAT
Organism: Calotriton arnoldi; assembly: GCA_963921515.1. Taxonomy (NCBI): domain Eukaryota; kingdom Metazoa; phylum Chordata; class Amphibia; order Caudata; family Salamandridae; genus Calotriton; species Calotriton arnoldi. Next base: position 85,624 of record CAWUFW010002054.1, read on the forward strand.
AAGTTTTAATATAAGTTTCGGAGGGGCAGGTGCCTTTATCTGTTTTGAGAGCGGAAAGGACTGTGCCCCGTTCTGTGTTTTTTTTTTTTGTCCAGTTTAGGTAGTCTTTCAGGTTTGTGAGGTATGGGGTCATTCCGATCTGGGTCAAGTGGCCATCCTGTTAGGAGTGTCCATAAAGCGATGCCAGATTGAAGTAATGTATTCAGGTTTTTTGGGGCCGTTTGGTAAGATCCGTTTTTACCCCATTTGTGCAAAGCCAGGTCATTCATTTATGCATTTGTTGGAGGTAGTAATGTGATTTATTTTGTGCTCAGGTTCTTCTAGAATTCTGATCTGAATTGGGGTTTTGGCATACACTTTGCTGCCAGTGTACTGTTGAGGAATGCGATCTGTGAAGGCCATGGAGAGCCAACGAGAGGGGTGACCCTTGCAGTACGCCAAAATTTAGTGCTGTTTTCAATTAGTCAAAGCCCACGTCTCTGTGACGCTGAAGGTATAATCAAAACCATTGGAGCACAATATCCCTGTACCAAAAGTGGTCTCAAGTCAGGAGGGTGATCACTGTGTCAAAGGCAACTGACACATCTAAGGAAATTAGGATTCAACATTGATCATTATCTTTGGCAGAGAGGAATTCTTCCTGATGTGTTAAGCTATTCCTGTCGTTCACTGAGGTTTGATACCCGATTGTAAGTCGCTGCAGGGGTTGGTTATTTCTAGATCATCAGAAAGCTGTGTTAACAACTGGTTCCAGGAATTTGGCAATGGCAGAGTGGGATCAGTCTATAGATTGCCAAGATGTTTGGGTCCACAGTAGGTTTCTTGAGGAGTAATTGGACAGTAGCATGTTTAATTTTATTAGGGACTCAGCTTGCCATCATGAATGCATAGACAAATATGGTGGGTTGTGTTATGGCAGATTAGTCAAGTTGAATGATTTTAAAATTGCAAATATCTAGAGGACAGGGTTGTTTATTGATCTTGTTGATGGTATTTTCTAAAGTTAGCACCGATAAGTCCTAGGAGTTTCTTGGACGAGATGAGGCACTGTATTTACAAGAAGCTCCGAGTTTGTCATTTTTTGCTTTTTAAGGGCATTAGATTGTCCCAAAGCTATTTAATGGGTTCCACTTGACAGAATTCCACACTTTCGGCACTCCACTTATTGAACTCTTGGATGCAGAGAGCAGGACCTCCCTGATAGTTGTAGGTAGGACATTGAGTCCCCCGGGCACTTAAGTTCAGCATAGTACACATATACATGCTTAAATCGCTGTAAGAACCCAGAACCAATAAAAGCAAAGTAGAACTAACATGGAACCTCACTGGAAGTCAGTGCACGTTCTAGCATGTTGCCTGGTGTTCTTAAGTTGAGATACTTATTGGCGTCTGATTACTCACGAGTCCACGAGGCAGCTCTGAATAAAGGGTGCTAATGTAGTCCAACTCTGTTTAGTGATGTGGCTAATAAGTAACTATGTAAGCTTAATGCTGATGTTCTAATGAAATTGATGTGAGTAGACAGGTAAATCGTACCAGCGACACTTGTGGTCAGGCGGTTAGTTCCTTTTTGCTTGTTTATTGTAGTGTAGTATGAAACCTAATCTGTGCAGGACACATTAAATGAGTTTGACATGCTTGTTTAGAAAGTGACTTTTCAGTGATTTCTAATGTACTTTTTGCACTGATTTGTATATTCATAATGTTGATTGACATCCTTGTTGATGACGAAAGTGTTTTTTGTTTTGGTACCAGTAAAATAATGTCTTTTTCATAGGAGACTTCCTCTTTGGATGACTCTGAAAACCAGCATCAAGAGGTCAATGAATCTGAACTCCCTTATGAAGAAAAAAGGGTACGTTTATTTGCATTATTTATTCTTATGTTTTTTTTCCAACATCTCCAGTAGAACTGCTTTAAAGAGGGCACAACAGCGAGTAGCTGAACATTTGTTAGTAATATGTACAGTAAACATTTTGGTGAAGTTGTGGAAGCTCCAAACTGTAGAACTCTATGCCAAGATGGGAAATTATTTACATAAGGGCAACATTTCCTTCAAATAGCACTTGGTGTATTTTTTTTTTCTCTCTTAACTTCACCAATTTTATATAGGTTTCTAATTTTTCAAAAGCTTTCCATAGTAAGTTATCCACTCCCTTGATAATAAGTGGTGAAAATGAACAAAAAATCGCCATAATTGGGAGATAAAGCATGTGTGACATTGCTGACAATTGCAAAACTTATACTAAATATAGAGTACGGTATCCTCAGTAGGGCCTCTGAAGGGAGACTAAAGGTAGACTAATGTGTTACCAGTGTCAATGCAGAGACTCAAACCCACCTGGTTGGATGCCCCCATAACCAACACACAATTTCGCATTACATGCAGAGTTTCATCACAAGGATTAAACAATATGTGTGGAATCTCTTCTAATTGCAATCATTGACTTTTTTTTGGTACATTTTATGGTTCGAAATTCATCATTTAAAGACCATTTTCTTGCAAGTATTGTATACAATTTTATAAAACAATTTGCATTGTACAAAATCAGAAATTTTTATTTCTTTCCAGTTGTATTCAATTCAGTATCCACAAAATATACAAAGATTGTCAAGGGACAGCAAGGACTTGTTTCATGGCGAGAAGTCGACTGCATCTATAGGGCGAAGTATAACCCCAATAAAGGTTATGCAGATTTTCACAACTTCTTCCCAATTGGTTTCACCATTCTCTCACGAGTTGTAGCATCGTCATATGCCTTAATCCTCCATTTTCAAGAATAACCAATTTCTTGTTAATGTAACCGTAGGAAAGTGCCCCTTTCTGACATGGTCTCACCCGTTTTTTGCTTGGTACTCAATGAAATTTTGACAGAAGTGCACTGGGTTCTTGCTATCCAGGTCCCCAGTGCCAGATCTTTCCCTAAAATTGTACAATTGTTCCCCCAATTGGTAATACCTTTAGCACCCCCTGTAAGCTCCTAGTAAATGGTACCCTCTGGTATCTAGGGCAAGGCCTCTAAAGAGGGTCCCTTAGGGCTGCAGCATGTATTGTGCCACCCTAATGGACCCCTCAACACTAATGCAAACTGTCATTGCAGGCTGCGTGACTTGGTGCAGAGAAAAGTGTAGACACGACATGGCACAACTCCTGTGTTCCATGCCTGCAGACACTGCATGCAGTATAGGTAAGTCACCCCTACAGCAGGCCTTACAGCCCTAAGGCAGGTTGCAGTATTCTACATGTGTGGACATAGCTGCATGAGCAGATATGCCCATGTGATGTCTGTCGATTCTTAGATATTACAAGTGAACAGGGAAGCCATTTTAAGTACATGTGCTGGACACTGGTGATTATGAGTTCCCCAGCTACATGATGGCTTCACTGAAACTAGAGATGTTTGGTATCAAACATCTCGTATTAATAAGCCCACACGGATTCCAGTGATGGATTTATTAATACATGCACCCAGAGGGAACCTAAGAGGTGCCCCTGAAAACCTACTGACTACTTGTGTACTGGCTGACTGGTGTAGACCAGCCTGCCACAACAGACTTGTTTCTGAACCCCTGCAGGTGAGACCCTGTGCTTTTGAGGGTAGAAACCATGCCTGCTCCGGCTGGAAGTGTTGTCACCTCTTTCAATCAGGATGGCTAAGTAATCAGCATATCAAGACAGGAGGCTTCAAAGGTCTCTGCCACCTTTGATATATGTAAGTCCGTTTTTATATAGCGCAGCTACTCACCCTTCCGGGTCTCAAGGCGCTGGGGGCCGTCGTGGAAATTAAGTGAGCTATTGCCCAGAGTCACATGGTGCTGAGCTAAGCTGCCACCGGAGCCGGGGATCGAACTGTGAACCCTGTGCTCCGAAGTCAGCTGCCCTGGCCGCTGCACCACACCTCTCCCCGCTGCACCACACCTCAAGACTTCACAGACTGGAAAATGCTACTCCCTGCCCGGTTTCATTTGGCACCAGGACAGGTGAGAAAATTAGCTAGTCAGGAGTCGTGTTCCCTATCAGGCTAGTTCCACCCCTAAGGTGGGCTACCTGATGTGAACATGAAACTTAGAATTCCACCGTCTTGGTTTTGGTGAAATGGGCTCAGTGGGTCGGGGTTATGCTCCCTTCCCACAGGAAGTGGTCATATAAGGGGTGTAGTCGCCCTAAAGGTAAGTAGCCCATTGGCTACTACCGGTCACTCCCCTTCACGCTCCAAAAATAAGTATTTAGGAGGCACTCCCTAATGCCTGGAACTTAGATTTGACTGATCCAAAAGAAGAGGACAAAGAGTTGCTAGACAACAAGATCTGAAGACTGCTGTGGACTTTTGGTGCCAAACCCTGCCTGCCTGCACCAGTCTCGACAATTGTGACGTGACTCGTCCTGCTGCTGAGCAACTACCAAGAACCTCCGTAGACTGCCAGCCCTTCGCAAATTGCCGGCAATCTCCCTGGGAGTAGAGGAGCTACTCCCCTGCAATCCGCAGGCACCGAGAAGCTGAGTCCGCTTTTCTGTGTTGCCGCTCCCCGCCCAGCCTGACGCAGCAGTCCCCCAGGAATAGGTACCTGTGCTCCTGAAGGTCAGATCTGTCCCCCCCCCACAGTGAGAGAGGACACCAGGACGAACGGAGCAGCACAGGAACAAAACCTGGGATACCAGATCCCTTGGCAGCAACCAAGGCCTGTTTGAGTCCAGTCGGGACTCTAACCACACTGAGACCGAGCAGCAGTCGAGGAACATCCCCACTGCAGAGACCGCTTCCAGAGTGTCACAGATGTCCTGATTTTTGCACCCTCAACCGGCGAGACCGTCAACCGCAAGGCCCTAGGAGACACAGAGCCCAGCTGACCTTTCCATTCTGCACCCGAGCGCCCCAGCCCGGGTATCAAGGAAATGACCATGCTCCCTTGTTCCCAGGACACTTGTGACCTAAGCCACCCCCCCCAATAGGAGCTCATGTACTTGTCCCCAAGTCCCTCTCTGCAGCCTGTTTCTAGGTGCCCCGCCCCCTTCTTTCCACAGGTGACCAGCACCTCTGCACCCGGACGCCCCAGGGCAGGTAGGGAGTAACTGCTGGTGGTACATTAGACCGTGGCCCCATATGACCTTAAGTCCCAAAGGAGACCCCCAGAAACCGACCGTAAACTACTGTATGCAACATATGCCTTTTCTCCCACAGGGAAGCATTGCTGCGTAAACACTAATTTAAGTGAACGGTTTACTTACCTGTGAAATGCAATCTTTAAAAAAGTTTTTACTTTAGAACCAAGTTCTTGGTATCAAAATTTATATAAAATGACTTATTTTTCGAAATTGGTCTGATTTATTCTTGTCTCAATTTATTGCCCCTGTGAGTTCAACAAATGCTTAGCACTGTCCTCTTATGAGCCTAAACTTCTCACCCACACTACCACAAGAGAGCATTTAGTGTCATCATTTTTCCCTCTGTAAACCAATAAGGGTTGCCTGGATTCTTTACATAGTGTACCTCATTTTGGTCCACTATATAAAGAGCCAGCTTCCTACAGTAACTGCTAGTCTAGAAAACATATTTTAAGTGTTTTCAAAGAGCCAGTTTATCCCCATGATAAGGCGATATTTCAACTTCTATTTTTAAGAATCTCCAGTTTCTTGTTAGTTTAACTACTAGTCAGGATAGCAGATTTAAGACTCTTCCAAAGAACTAGTCTGCCATGCAGTTGGCACATGGTACTGTTCCATTGCCTTCAAACAAAGTTATCACTTTTTCATCAGTATGTTTGGTTCTTTGGAAACGCTTTAAATCTGTTTTCCTGACTAGTAGTTAAATAAACAAGAGATTGGAGATTCTTGAAAATAGAGGTTGAAGAATATCCCCTTATGATGGTGGCCTTGAAGCGGTAGACTCCTTGCCGTGGAACAAGGTGTTGGGTGTCCATTTACAATCTTTGTAAATTTTGCGGATCCTGAATTGAACACAATTGGAAAGAAACAACTTTTCGAATTTCATACAGTGTAAATAGTTTTACAAAATTGTATGCAATACGTATAAGATTTTCTTTAATCAATGAATTTAGAAAAATGAAATTAATTTCTCTCAAAAAGTCAGTGATTGTGAATGTAAATAGGTTCCTCACACGTTGTGATGCCACTCTGTATGTAATGTATTCCGAGCTGAGTGACCATAACGTTCTCTGTTTGCAAGAGGTCCGTGACGGGTTGGGTGGGCGGTGCTGACCTTGATTTGAATCAAAAATATATGGATGTCTAGAGAGGTGGCCGGAGAGTCCAGTGACCTTAATCTTGAAGAGAAGCACAAATGGATTTTGAGCCAGTGTTTTGTCAGGGTCTTGTGGGTGAAGGGGATGAGCAGAACATGACTGGGGGCATATTTACTTACTAGAATGAGGGACTTGTATGAGCGACTTGTGGTAGTATAAACTACCCTGCCTAAATACTGAATTTGGATATGTAGATGGGTCTGAAAATTTAACAAGATGCATATGGTACATTTCAATTTTTTTCAGTGGGTTCCAGTGAGTAGAGACCCAGGAGGCTGTACATTGTGCTTGTAGCTTAAGGCTGATGCTTTATTTGGAAGATAGTGCATGGGAATTGAGGCTAATTTTACTGTTTCCTTACACAGGGTATTGGGCAGAGGTTTCTACTGCACATGAAGCAAGTCATAATTTTGCAGGAATGAACCCCTAGGGTTATGGCTGGATGAAAATTGATCCTGCAGGAAGATGAAAAATTGTTTTGGCTGCAGTAGGGGGAGATGGGGAGTTAATTATCTTGATTGTTTCAAGAGCCCTTGACTGTTGGTCCAGTATCTGACACTAAACAAATGAAACTGTGTGTAGTAACTGCAGAATGTTCCTAAATGCTGGTGCTATTTAAAACCCTCCATTGTGAACACGTTTCGTGGGAATTATTTAGTTAGGCTTCAGTGCCAGTATTTTCTTGCTGCTGTGAAGACTGATGGAACAGACCCTTAGAGCAAAGACGAGAAAAACCGCTTCAGGCCAGAAAAAAGGATGGGACCCTGAAGCAGGTTTAAATTGAGGGGAACAGATAAACTCGGGTAGTTGATAAATGTGCTCAGTTATCTGGTGATCTGAACAAGTTGAACTGCTCCAAAATGGTTACTTAGCTTGGTTTCCCTTCCGATTACAGCAAACTGACAGATCAAACAGATTTGATTATCTGTTAAAGCAGACAGAAGTATTTGCCCACTTTATTCAACCAACTGGTCAAAAGACCCCCACTTCACCTCTAAAAATGAAACCTGGTCGACCACGTATGAAGAGTGATGACAAACAGAGCCTGATATCAGCTGGAGAGTAAGTATCAATTTAAAGTTGTTGGGTTTCTTAATGTATGGTTAATTGGTTAACATTTAGCCCATGTGGGCATTTATAGTTGGTGTTCGTTTTATTTTTGGTTTTCTGCAGTTGGTGCTTGCGTACGTGCAAAGTAGACTGTGTGCCTTTACTAGTATAGTGTCTATACTTCACTCATGCTAGTCTGTTATTGTGTGCTGTATTCTCCATAGCTATCGACATCGCAGAACAGAACAAGAAGAAGATGAGGAACTTCTTACTGAAAGTTCTAAAGCAACCAATGTATGCACCCGATTTGAGGAGTCTCCTTCGTGTGAGTAATTGTTAATCTTTGTTCATTCAGAGCAGGAGGTAACGTGAGTATCCATTAGAACTGGGCAGATGGAAGTCATCTCAATGTGTGACTGCCTGCAGAACTGCACAGAATGGACTTTAGGGCAAAAAACCTATTGCCAGGCCTAAGAATCTGGCTTGACAACTTCATGAAGTTACTTGTCTGTTCCTTCATTGATTAGGCCTGGCTTGGTGGCATAGCTTAATGCATACCTGTTATCAATTCTTTAAAATGTACATGTTGGACTTTGGCACCACCAGGTAGATTACTTCTCTATCATCTCATACTATTGGCTGTTTAGTGTATTGTTCCACCTCCTTTGGTGTTTTAGTATTTTAGTGCATGGGGGTCTAATTTACATCTCCAAGTACATGAAAACTTAGCACTTTTAATTCTTGATCTCATGGATGCATTGTATACAGAGAGCAATTGTTTCTGTTTTCACTGAAGGAAACTTAAATATTTAGCTAGGGCTTGAAATGCAAGCCAGTCCTGTAGGTTTTCCCAGTGCTTGTTTTATACATGTAGAGGATTACTAAACTTTTTTTTATATAGATATATATCTATCTTCCTTTTTTGTTGACCATGAATGCAAATATTTTACTGTAATACAGGTGTTACTACGAGTTGCCCTGTATCTCCTTTTGTGGGTTTTTGTGTTGCTGCCAGTTTTTGGAGAAGGTGGCACTGATCGGACCTCCATTTCTGTTAATATATTGCATAATGCAACAGAATAGTAGTTTGTGCATGTGCAGAGCGTAAGTGTATACTTAAGTTATGCGTTAAATTTTATTTGGGAGCATCCCTATTGCAGCACATACCATTTTCAGGTGCCTCCTGTTCTGTGTGTGTATATGTGTATATATACACACATACACTTTTCTGGTGATCATTTTAAACCTGTAATACCATTTGAATTATTTTCTTGAATTGTTTTCAGTGTATTGTGTCCTTTGGAACAATCTATATGTAGTAGGGTTTTATAAAGCACAAATTTCACACTGTACTGGGATCTCTCGGTGCTATAGACTTAACTATAACTGAAGACTGCAAAAAGTGCCACTATGGCAAATACCAGATCTTTGGAAATAAGCTTACAATAAATGATCTTCCCTTGACACGTGGCTCAGTTAGGCTTGGGGAGAAATGCTCCCCTCTTAACATGCACATATTTTTCTAAGTTGCCTTCTCTTTCACACAATGACTTTTGACACACATTTGCTTGCATGACAGTGTAGGATCCTTTTCTATGAAATTACATTTGCTTACAAACTACACTTCGTAAGAACACTATCACGACACCTTGAACATCTCGTACAAGGTCTGAACATACATTGTGCAAATGTGATCGTTTGATTTTCATCCATGTGACAATGCAGCTATCCATAGATCTTAAACAATGGCGGCCTGACTTGGGTATCGGCTCGGGAGCAAGGATGCTTTTTGTTATAAATAAACAGGCCTTTCCGGGTTTAGGCAGAGGAGTACTTGTTGCCATTGTCAGGTCACTACACGCTGAAACCTCAGCCCAGCTGCTTGCAGATCCCTCTGCGAGGAGGGATGTCCATCCTGTAACCATGATGGGGACCTACATACTCTCCCTTCAGGCAATGGAGGGTTAGATCATCCAATAGGGGATTCTTGGCAGAACACATACGCACACCCTAGGCATCTAGGTTAGGAAACACATAGGAGTACGCTATATACTATTTTATACGATTGCATATATACATTGTTTTAGCAAGATGTTGAAACTATTTTGTTCACTGTCCTTATACTTCTAATTACTCTTATCTGCTTCTGTCTATTGATCATTGCAGCACATATATTCTATACAAGAATCACGATGGTTCAATAAATATTGAAAATACCCCTCTGTGTATTCCTTGTATATTTCTCAGAGAGTGCGCGAGTCACTAAGCGAAAGGGTTCGAGATCTGGTACCAAGTTTCCTGGTGAGTCAGGGTTGTCATGTTCTGTGGTTACCTGTTTAGGTTTAGGGGTGCTGATGGTGGCACTGTGAGCTAGGTGGTCTATAGGACAACATATCCTGCGGGGGTGCTCGGAATCAGTCTGGACCCATCCCAACATTTGTTGCCCAACAAACGCGCAGTTCCTACTGGAAAGTGGAAACTACACGACTCCCTCATTTGGGGAGGAATGAGGTTTCAAAGAAGGGGACTCTGCACTCTAAAGGCATGACATCTGACCAGCAATTGCCTAGCTTACTGTACGTGGAGTAGTAGATTGGCTTTCAATGGAAGAGACCATGCTGGTCCATAGTGCGGCATTGTGTTCGCGAGAAACAAAGGGACTGGTCAGTATTGTGCATGGTATCTGCAGTCTTAAACTCCAGTTTGGAAACTAGTGAATTTGGCAGTTTTTACCCTTTTTTCCATGCTAAATAGGAGGTTCACAGCAGCTTTGAATACATTTCAACTGAAGTAATTATTAATATTTATGTGGAGGGGGAGACCAAAATAGAATTAAGCCCAAATACAGTTGGACAAAGGCAGAAGTGAACTGCTTGCATGTGGTCAGGTTTGAGTGTATTTGGATGCCAACATTCCTCATGCAAAGAACACTTTGAAACCATGTGGTCTCTTGTGGCTGTTCTTGTGCATCACATTCATGTTTGCCACAGAGAATTGATGGCATCCTTTTGGTGTTATGTAGAAAGGTGGCTTTTATGTGGTATAAGGGCACACCATGCAAAAAAGTACAGACGACCCTTATTGGGTTACAGGGCTTAAATTACTAATCCCAAGTGCTCTATTTGTCATAGTGTGGTTGAGTAGCTTAGGCTTATCAGTGGGTAGTGTTAAGCATTTGTTGCACACACAGTCAATAAGTCAGATACATGCTCAAGAAGAAAATCCAAGACCAATTTAGAAAAATAACCGATTTTTATATATTTTTAGACACTAAGATCATCTGAATCAGGGAAGTATTTTCGGTGAGACAAATTTTGACCGTAGCAAAAACTATAGTAAAATAACTGTTTTGAGGTATGAGCCTCAAACGCGGTAATGTTATCCTATGGGAGAAGCATACATAAACTTGAAAGCGTTTCTTCAGGGTGCCTTTTGGGGTGTAAGGTAGTTGGGCGCCAAGGTCCAAGAAACCACCAGCAGTTCGGTTTTACCTGCCTTAGTGAGTCCAGGTGCAGAGGTGCTGGTCGCGGTGGTAGCCTCGAGTGCTATGCGTTAAAAGTCAATGGCAGGGTGCCTGTAAAAGAAAAGCTTCCAGGGGGGACTTTGGCACAAGTCCAGAAGAACCCAAAGGAGGGCTCGGCTCTTGAAGGTCTCTGGGGCAAGGGGACACCGCCAGTTTACGTGAACTTGGGTTGTGGGGCTCGGGTGCAGAGGTGTTTTTTCCAGCAGGTCGCTTGTGTTGGAGGCTCTCACTTTACGTAGGTGACCTGGAGAGGGGAAGAAAATAGAACATTGTAGGCCTCGTTGATCCTGAAGTTCCTCATCGGCAGGTCGACTTTGGCGTCAGTGGTGCCCAGGCTGGACACTCAAGGCTTGGTTGCGGCGAATGCTCCGGTACCCAGGATATTGGTACTGGGCGGCTCCTGGGGGGCCTGTCTTCTCCAAACTCGGCAGAGAGACCGAACTGACCTAGAGCCACAAAGACCTCCTGAAGTGCTGCTCCCTTGGTGGGTCTGATGACCAGAGACTCGGTTGACCGGGCAAATGCGGTCGGTACCTGCAGGTGCAGAAGGATGGCTCCTCGACCCCAAGAGATGCAGTGTAGTTGTGAACGCGCTGGACATTCCTCCAAGGGCTTGGGAGGATGCACAGCCTTTTGGACTTGCTTGGTCAGTGCAATTGTTGAGGTACCAGCAGCAAGGCAGAGTTTGGCTGGCAAGTTCAGGGTAAGTCCACTGTTCTCGCTGTGACTGTTCTCTTCTATGCTCCGGTTCCCTTGTAGATGAATCGGAGTTCCTGGTGTCAGGCAGGGGGACCCCTAAATACTAAATTTATGGGAGTGTAGGGTTGTAACTAATGGGCTACTTACCTCTGGGGTGACTTCACCCGCCTATATGACCACTTCCTGTGGAGAGTGGGTATTTGCCTGACCCAGAGTTCCTAATTTCACCAAATTCAAAATGATATCCTTTCTTGGCTGTCCACTTCAGGTGGCCCACCTTAGGGGTGTGCCTAGCCTGAAAGTGCAACACGCCTACTGACTAATTTTCCACCTGCACTGCTGCCAAGTGGGCCTCAGGGGAGGGGGTGGCTTTTCCTAGGTCTGGGGGGAAGCCAAGGTCTCGTATCAAAGGTGACGGAGGCTTTGAAGCCTCTGGCCTTGATATGCTAAATCGCTAGCCATCCTGCTGGAGGAGATGGGAACACCTTCCTCCGGAGCAGGCATTGTTTTTGGACTCCGAGCACGGGCTCTCACCTACAGTGGGGTCAGAAACTTGCCCGTGGTAGCAGGCTGGATGATGCCAGTCAGCCAGCACATTAGAGGACTAGTAGGTTTTCATGGGGCACCTCTAAGGTGCCCTCTGGATGCATGTCACAGTATATCTGACATCTATACTGGCGTCAGTATAGATTTATTGAGACGAGGTGTTTGATACCAGACACCATTATTTTCAGTGCAGCCATTATGTAGCTGGGTAACTCGTAATGACCAGTGCCCAGGACATACAATAGTACTAGGTATCACAGGGGCATACCTGCTTCTGCAGAAATGCCCTCATGTATTATAATGCACCCTGCTTTGGGGCTCAAAGGCCTGCTGTAGGGGTGACTTGCATATAAGACCTGCAGTGTATTTGGGCATTGCACACACGGAGTATGCAATGTTGTGTTTTCAGAAGGGCTTGTGCCCTTTCATGCGTCCTTCAGTGGCAGTCTGTAGGAAGCTGGCTCTGTATAAGGTATAGTGTGCACAGTACAGTGGATCCCCAGAGCTATAGCAGAGGCTAAAGAAGATAATACCTTACACTCATCTGTGATTGTGTGGTTGAGCAGTCAGGCTATCAGGAGGGTAGTGTTAAGCATTTGTTGTATACACTCGGGCAAGGAATGATCTGACACAATCAAAGACTGAATCCAGACCAATTGTTTGTATAGAAAGGTTACTTTTTAGTTTATTTCTAGAACCAAGATTTACTTAGTAGCATGTAAGTGAAACGCTTCATACAGTGCGACTCTTCAAAATACAGGGAACACTGGTTTTGTAGGAACATTCAGATTACTTTTTCAATAGAGAAAATTATTTATAAACTGTTCAAAAATTCTTGTAATTACTTTTTGATTACTTTCGGATTACTTCTAGATTACTGATCTAGTTTGATATGAAACACACTCCTAACAGTTTACACCACACAGGACATTTGTAAGCAGGTCAACTCTTGTGCAAGTGCAGTGTAAGACAGTTCAACACTTGAAAGAATTTTCAGAGAAAACCCACCATTCATTCCTATGGGAAAAAACGAAGTGTTAATTTACAGGTGAGAACGGTTTTGGAATTGGAGTTTTGGGGGTAAAAAACCAAGGGGCGGCACTAGGGTGGCCGGGTGCAGAGTGCCAATGTTAGCCAACGGGGCTACGGGGCAGCTTGGTTGGGGACTGCTCACAGACAAGCCATTCAGTCTCGGGAGCCATGCTCCTAGGGTTAAAGTCAGGGCAAAGGGGCCCCGGGTTGGCACAAAGTCCACACCACCAGCAGCTCGGGGGCAGCCGGGTGCTTGGGTGTCTGGAGCCCAATGCAATCCTATGAAGGTTGCTGGTTTTGGATTTTGGCTGCAGGCTCGGTCCAGGAAGTCTTCCGGTAGGAACAAACAGCTGGGCAGGGAAGTTGGAGGGCTCAGGGACGTAGGTGCACCTCAGGTCCTCTTCTCGATGAGCGCAGGGCGGCTGGATGCAGGGGTGCCTTTTGAGGTCTGGTTTCACATTACTGGGCTGCTTGCATTGGGGGGGGTTTGAGGGGGGGCTAGGGGCGTTGGGGGCCCTCCGTGCAAAGGCTGCAGGTGACGCCTGAGTCCTGGAGGGGTCAACCCACGGTGGACCCGGACTCTGGAGCGCTGGGGGACTTCGCTGGGACTGGTGGGCCACTTGGCTTCGGGCCGTAGGCTAATAGTGCAGTGGTGGTTTCAGGCGTCCAGTTTCTTCGTCCTCAGCAGGCTGTCTTTCTTTGGAGTCTCTTTTGAACAGAGCTGCTGTTTGCAGGAGATTTGGCATTTGTTGAAAGCAGTAAGTCCTCAGTCTCTGGCTGCAGGGCAAGTCAACTTTTGGCGCAGGATCTCTGAAAACTGCAGATGGGCCGATAGGGCTGGGGACAAGTCTGTTCTTCTCTACAGTCTCCTTTGCTGTGCAACTTCTTCTGTTCTTCGTCGTAGGTTGCAGGAATCTGGGTTCAGGGCTGCGCCCTAAAAACTGTATTTAGGGGGCGTTTTAGGGGTCTCGGGGTAGTAGCCAATGGGATACTTACCTTAGGATGACTACATGCTTGATGTGCTCATTCCATGTGGGGGAGTGAGTGAGCACATTTCCTAACCCTGTTTGGGGGATGCCCTCCATCAGCAAGATGGCGGGCACTGAGGAGTGGGCTTCACCTCGCCTCCCCACCTGACGGGTGGGGTTGGCAGAGGTGGGCACACCTGCCGGGCTTAACTTTTCCCGCCTGTCTTAACCACCCAAATTTTGGTGAAGACTGGAAGGGGATGTCATTCTGCTAGCAGGAGGGGCGGGGGGTCGCAGTGGGCAGGCGGCAGGGCCTTTGAAGCTGCTCGACCCTTCCTGACCTGGGGGAGGTGTTAGGACCTCCGCCCAGGGAAGACTTTGTTTCTGGCCCCAAAGAGCGAGGGCTCTCGCCTCAGGGGTCCAGAAACGCGTCTCGTGGTGGCAGGTTGGTGTTTGCCAGTCACGGAACCCACCAGAGTCTGGTGTGGTTTAGGGTTCTCCTCTAGAAGGGACCCCTGAGTGCAAAGGTTAATAAATGTGACACTGGAATCCGTGCAGGCTTATTATTCTGAGATGTTTGATACCAAACATCCCAGGATTCCGTAAAGAAATGATGGTGCTGTGAAACTCATAATAACAAGTTTCCAGACCATATGCTCTTATGGCTTTACTGAACTCTGGGTCGTATCTAAAAATGGACTTGGATATTATAGGGGCCGATCTGCTCATGCCAATAGGTCCTCACGTGAGGTATAGTGCACCCTGCCTTAAGGGTGACTTACCTATATGCCCCTGGGCAGTGACTGATAGGCATGGCACACAGGGATGTGTCATGTCGACTCTTCACTTTTAGCTACACTAAAACACGCAGGCTGCAATGGCAGTGGTGCATGTTTGTGGTGAGAGGTCTCTTCTGAGGGTGGCATGCATTCTGCAGCCCTCGGAGGCCTTTTTCTGGCTACCATGCCCTTTGGTACCATAGGTATCCCTTAACAGGGACTTTCAGGTAGGCCAGAGCTGTACCAAATGTGGAAAACAATGGTACAATTTAGCGGAGGAACACCTGTACTGGGGTCTGGTTAGCAGGAAACCAGTATACACTCAGCCAAAGTTGCATCAAGAATTAGGCAAAAAGTGTGTGTGTGGGGTAAGGGGGGGGGGGTACTGCAACAGAACCCCAGCTTCTTACACAGTCTGCGTGCAGTTTTTGTGTGGGTCTCTTTGGGTGGTATAATACATGCTGCAGCCCATAGGGACCCTCTTTAGTATCCATGCCCTGTGTACCGTATGTACCATTTACCAGGGACTTACAATGGTGCAAACGTCCTTGCCAATTGGGTTACAGTTGAACATATTTTGCAGTTTTTAGGGAAAGAGTCTGGCACTGGGACCTGTTTAGCTGGGACCCGGTGAACGTCCAGTCCAGAACATCAGTACCAGTGGCCAAAAAGTGGGGGTGAAAAAGTCAAAAAGGTAAATTTCCTACATGTTATAATCTTGTTTTCTCTCCGTAAGGTCTTTGGTTCAATGATGTTGTTCTTAGTCTTAATCCTTGGAGCCTTGGTTTCCTCACCATGGCAAGGCAGTTCGGTTTGCAAAGATATGGTGTCAATGTAGTACTTCCAGATGGGGCTATGTGAGGTACCCATCTTTTGGTCCTTCTGAGACACTGTGCTGGTTGGTGGCTTTTTTGTTGCCTCGTTTTTAATTTATTCTAACATTTCTTTGATAGATGTTAAGCATGGCAAAATGAGAGATTATCAGGTCAGAGGGTTGAACTGGCTCATTTCCTTGTATGAAAATGGAATCAACGGTATCCTTGCCGATGAAATGGTAAGTTATTGAAGGGAGGACTTGTGAAGGTTAGATTTAAAATATTATTATTTATTTGTTTATTTTATTTTTAAAACCCTGCATCCTCCAAAAGCTTAGTGCTAACGTTGACTGCTTCTGACTGGGTAGAAATGGCCACAGATTGATCAGGAGTTGACTCTTGTTCCTGGGTCAAACCTCGGTTTTGAAGCGTCCATAGTTGAAATGGTGCCCTTAGTAAGGGGTTAAAAGCTTAGTGGTGAGTAGCTTATGCCCTTATGACTTTAGTTTTGCTGATTGATATTGAGGCCGGGCTGAAATAATTGTAGTGGAAAGCTCCCCAGTGCTTTGACAGATTTCCATCCCCAATACAGGAGTGATTCATGACAGATTTCCATCTCATGCTCAGTGAAAACCAGAAGGGCTGTGATTTACAATATAGAATGCTTACAACCACTCAAATCAGATGGAGAATTATGCAAGTGTGTAGTGTCTTTCTGTTATTACCCTGGTAAGATAGCAAGAATACTTTTTTTTTTTTTTTTTTTTTTTTGTAGATTTAATTCCACATGGCACTGAACCTTAACATTGCAGTAATGCTATTCAAGTTTTGGCCACTGGGCCTTCGTCTGAATTTTTTTTTCACCATTTGTTTCCTTTGTCATACTGAAAGTTGTGAAAGGGCTTGCTCAATTCTTAAAAATTGAGATGAGAGCCATAGTTTGCTCACAAGAGTACCAACAGCAAGGTAAACTCCAGGCTTACCCTATTTCTGTGGCAAGAGTGCAGTTAATGTTTTGAAAATATGTAGCTCGATAGATGTACAGCATCAAATGGAAAGTATTTGTTGTTTAGGAAGAAAACTGTAGATCTTGGTTTGATCATTGTTCTATTTTCTGATTTGAGAAAAGGATTATTAAGCAGTGAGTTTAAGGTGGTGTGCATCAGTTTTGCATTTCTATCTGTTCCGCTAAGACCAAGATACTTGCAGCGAAGTTCCTAGAGCACTTTGTTTAAGGACTTGATGCTGGAAAATACTGAATGCGGATCGTTTGGATGGTTCAAAACTCTGAAAAGAAAAAACATTTTAACCTTCAACTTTCTGTAAAGATAATCTTACACAAGTCATACATAACATGTTTGTACGAGGCACGTTTGGCTGTAGATATGCTGTGCAGACTCCTGTCATCTAGTGCTGGGCCCTGATGTGTGCAACTTGTTTTTCTTCGAAGACCTCTTTCGAGTCCGGAGGTACTGTGACTCCTGCTCTTACTGGTAATGTGCATAGTCATAGACTCCATTGTTAGTTTGTTTTCTTTCCGACATCTGGTTCGGACTTGTGCTCTGGTTCGACACTGCTGTGGTGCTCTGTTCAGTTTACATGCGTTCCTTCCCTCCTTCGGTATTATCAGTTGTGTTTATCTTTTGTTTCGGGTCGAGGATTCCTGCTTCGACCGGGCAGCTCTCGGTCGGCCTATGCCTCACGTGGGCCTTCGCCCTTCAGGGCCTCTTTCAGTTTTCCACCCCATCATGTCTCCATGGGTGCCATTTCGCTACTACCCACGCTGCCACTCGGAATACCCTGAGACTGATCTCGATCGGTTCTGTAATTTTTGGCTGTCCCCGGAGCATAACAAGGATACCTGCGACGCCTGCTGCTCCTTCCATTCTAAGAATATCCTCTACAACTGTCTGGCTCGACGCCTTGACATGTAGTGTAGGCGACACCATGGACCTTTTCGGCTCAGAGGACATTGAGCAGGAACACATTCCCCAACTGTCAGCTGCAGAGAAGGAGACTTTCTCCCCTGACCACAGCTCCGGCTCTGAAATGGAGATCGAGGATCTTCCACCTGCGCAGCCAGCTGTGAGTACAGTGCTCCCTCCCCTTTGACCTCGCTCGCAAGCTTAGCAGCCCCTTCCCAAGGGTCGTCCAGCCACTCGATCACCAGAGTCGGACCGCCAGGCCACCACTGAGGGCCATGGTTGGCACTTACCGCCATCTTTGGACACAATGCCCAGTTCCACCTCTGCACCAAAGAAACCATCGAGGCTAACTGCTTTGGTGCCGTCCCCGGAGCTGACCCGACTGCCGTAGCCGCCAACTTTGGCGTCTGAGGCTAAATCTGCGTCTGAGCTGAGGCTCTTGCACCGATCACCAAGACAGACCACGGCTATCGGACCATCTCATTGATCCTCCATAAACTTCAAGAGGAGATCGACACCCGGCAGAAGCATTTAATGGTACATCCCCTCAAGGCCCGGATTCTCACCGGTCCTCCGGGATCTGCTGCTCAGCCATTCAAACGGCAGCTGTTCCAGAAAGCCTTGGACATACCACCCCCACCCAAGCAGCGCACAATAGTGGACAAGGCTACTAGCAATTTGCCTGCCACTCTCCCACAACCTCATCTTGCTCCAAGCACACTCCGGAGACCCCATTCCCTAAACACCTCATGGGTCACCTCACTCTGACAACTCCAGTGTCCTTCCATGCAGGCATGTCTGGCGCCATCTCTTCGACTTCAAGCCAGAAGCCCAGCAAAACGTGCTCAACCTGCCGTTCGATGGCCAACATCTGTTCAGCCCACACGTTGACCTGATGTTGGAAAAAATAAAGAAAGATACGGATACGGAGACGGCGAATGCGATGGGTACCCTTCAGACACCTAATCCTTGTGGCTCCTTTTGCTGCACGCCCTACCGTGGAGGCTCAAAGACCACCTCCCCCTCGTACCAACGTCCACAGGCCCAACAGTCCTCTCCCAGAGGCTTCTTTAGATGGTCCTACAGAGGCGGCAACTCAAAAAGCAGGGGTAAAGGTGGCTCCCCCAAAGGTGCTGCTGCCACCACCACTAAGCCCTGACTTGTCGTCTCTCCTTACCCCAATCATTCATTAACTGCCCGGTGGTGGGGAGGGTGTCTCCCACCATTCCACCTCACAAACTCTCCCCAGAACATCAAAAGCTACTCTGGTAAGAGGTACAATTGAAGCTTCTTAAAGGGGACATAGAACCAGTCACCCACCTTCAACAGGGCTGAGGTGTGTGTGTGTGTGTGTGTGTGTTTGTTCCCCCCCCCCCCCCCCAGATCACTTCCACATGGTTGCTGTTCAGGATGTCATCCTGCTGCTGCAACTTGATTGCCGCTTTCAGCCTGAAGGATGCTTATTTCCACATACCAAGCCACCTGGCACATCGCCGGTATCTCAGGGTTTGTAGTCAGCAGTAGGCATTACCAGTTCAAGGTATTCCCCTTTGGTGTCACCACTGCATCCAGGGTGTCGCCAAGTGCATTGCGGTGGTGGCAGCTCATCTGCGCAGACAGGGCGTTCATGTCTTCCACCTATCCGGACAACTGGCTCATCAAGAATGCCACCCGTCAAAACTGCTGCGAACTAACTCTGCTCACAATAAACCTCCTTCACCAACTAGGGTTTGTTTTGCCATAGTGCCCCATGCCAGGTTACACATGCGTCAGTTGCAGAAGTGCTTGGCTTGCCAGTGGTCCCAAGAGGAGGGTCATTGGGACCATCTAGTGTTGATCAGCCACTGCATTGTCGCGCTCTGTGGTGGTGGAACACCAACAACCTGTTGGAGGGGCTGCCTTTTCTCAACCCAGTTCCGCTGAGGACTACTTTCCTCTTTCTTTGCATGGCTATCTCTTTATATACTTCGCTTCGCATTCCATCCTAACTCGCCATGCGGGACAACACAAAGGAGTTGATGACCATGCCCATTACCAGTAAGAGGAGGAGTCCTATTACTTCATGACTCAAAACGTGAATGAAGAAAAACAACTTGCACTCATCTGGGCCCGACCCTAGATGGAAGGATTATGCACAGCATGTGAATCAACAGCACTACATGCCACAAGCAGATGCTTACTGGGTAAGTAACCTTTTCCTTTTTGCCATATCCAGCAGCCTTAGTATATATGGCCGCAGGTGAGACACCAGTCCCAGCAATTGAAGACCAGGTCTTAACACATCCAAGCACAAATACCTTATCTTCGTCGTTTAACTGATTGGTGGTTGGAGTTCAAGCTTTGATGTTATTAAACCACAGTATATATCACTTATTTGATTAGTTGATGCCTACAAGAGAGCATTGTTTAATAGTCACTATTGCTGCCTGGCAATCTAACCCAGGTAGCCATTGTCAGACTTATATCGGTGTTGTAAATAAATGGGAGCCGCTTATTCGGAACCTAAACATTTGAATGTAGTTTACACCCCAAACAGTATTTTCTAGCAGTCACATTGCTGCGAAATACACCCGGAGGCTTTTGAAGCATGAGTAATAAAAGATGCTCTACCAATTTTCCTTTAAATAAAATAGCAGCAAAATATTGAGGCTCCTCAATGTGCCAACCTTTAAGAATGCCAATCTGTTACTGACCTTTTGCGGCCCCCACTTTGCTTTTTGTCACTCCACAAGTCTCCAGTCACCAAAAATGGCCTTTATACAAAACAGAAAAACCTCCATCGCAAGGAATGATGAAAAATGCCATCTGTGTGACATTCTACCACAGGAGAGGAGTCAGACAAGGCCCTCAGGGTATATTAAACACCTGAAAGTGAAACATTTTATGAGTTTGGAGACTGTTAATATTTCTCTGTTACGTATTTTATTGTATGTTATTTTTAAAACTATGACAGCAGATGTTGGCATTATGAAAAATGCCCAGTGAAAAAACAAACTGGATCCATCTGTCTCTGCACTCTGGTATGCTGTGGCAGCACTTGCTTTAAATGCAGTTTCACCACCATGGAAGTTATCACTATCAAGCCATTTTTCCTTTGTTTCCTTTTTAAAACAAGTAGGGTTATAGAAGTTTTTTTTTTTTTTTTTTGGTTGTGTTGTTGTGAGCCTTGTTGACTGACTTTAGCCAGTTATTTTTTATTTTACATTCTCACTGAAAAGGGTGTTTCTCGGCTCTTGGGTCATGTGTGCTTTGATTATTAATGGTCATCCCAGAATGAAGAATTGATTCAAAGCTATTTTACCTTATTTCAGTGGTTGAATTCCTACACCTGTGCATGGTTTAATGATCCCCCAACTTGTTTTGAATGTGAGCAGTAAATACTGTTTACCATGGAGGCTTTTTTTTCCCACCCAGCCTGTTTTCACCTTAATGCATTGTTTTTGTTTAAGGGCCTGGGCAAAACATTGCAAACCATCTCTCTTCTTGGCTACATGAAGCACTACCGAAATATTCTCGGTCCACACATGGTTTTGGTTCCTAAATCCACATTGCACAACTGGATGGCAGAGTTCAAGAGATGGGTTCCTACGCTTCGTGCTGTCTGTCTCATTGGTGACAAAGATCAAAGGGTGAGTGCAGAATGTCCCATATGTATCTTAGTTCAGATCATCCACTCCCTTTCATGTTTTTTTTTTTTTTTTTTTTGTGGTTGTAATTTGTTCTAGTTCCTTGTTTAGCCTAGTGCAGCCAACAAGATCTTTAAAGACGCATGGACTTTAAAAATCTTAATAGATAAATCATGTTTTAAAATGGCTAATGATTTATACCCCGCCCCAGAAAAGTAACCTCTGCCTCTTTGTTCTACAGGCTGCATTTGTCCGGGACGTGTTACTGCCAGGAGAATGGGATGTCTGTGTCACCTCATATGAAATGCTCATTAGGGAGAAGTCTGTCTTCAAGAAATTTAACTGGCGATATCTGGTCATTGATGAAGCTCATCGAATTAAAAATGAAAAATCGAAGGTAACTTAATGTGGTAGCTCTGTTCATTGTTTTATTGGCACTGGCTTGAAATCCTATGTTCAAGTTTCATGTCTCCAAACCTAGGCTGTACTCTGAAATTGAGTTCCGGAAGGGCTTAGTTTGTTTTTGTGCTTCCTTGAAATAGAACTGTTCTGATTTGTTCAGATGGTTACTGGTTTTCTGTAGTAGTTAGAGCTATATTTAATTTGGAGTATATTTTGTGCAAAGAATACCATCAGTTTCGGCAAACACTTGAATTTAGGTGCATTTTGTAAAATGTTGAATCGTGGGAATCCGTTTTGTTGTGATGACTTCTACTTTAAAACACTTAGGTTTATGATGGTTAAGCAGTTTATGTTGAAGGATGTGTTGTAGTCTGCCACTCTCACTAGACCCCCGCCACACGTATTGCCACAAATGGGCCTTCAAACGGATTTGTATGCACCACACCGTCATTAGGATTTAATGGCATATATATCCTTCAAGGGTATTTATACAGTTGTGGTGGTGGTGACTGGACTTCTCCGAAACTGATATCTCCCCCCTTTCTCAATTCAGTGACTATTCCACAAATTTGCAAAATCGTTTTTGTGGAAATGGCTGGTCAGATGCTATAATGCTTTAGAGAAGACATTGGCTATACCTCTCCAGTGCCCTCCCCAGCCCTTTGAACATTTATTACTCTATTATCTGCACTCTGGCTTATTCATTCTATTTATTATTTACTGTGGCACTAGGGACTCTATAAATTGATGTTTCTCACCCACTGTGAGAAAATGCAACTGAGTGTAGAGTACTGCGTCCCTGCTGTCCAGGTTCCCAGTACTAGTGTTCTTTCCCTAAAAACATGTCCTCAATTGGTACTTCTGCCCCCCCCTGTAAGTCCCTAGTAAGTAGTACCCTGGGTACCTAGGGCCTGGAGGCTGAAGAGGGTCCCCTGGGACCCCCCTTACTAGGACCATGCCACTGCAGCTGGCATGTATCTGTGTGGTGAAAAAATGACCAAGTAGACATGGCACACTGCCTGTGTGCCATGCCAGCTAGCACTGCCTACGATCTAGGTAAGTCACCCCTCTAGCAGGCCTTACCAGCCCTAAGGCAGCGTGCACTATATCCCAGGTGTGGGTATATCTGCATGAGCAGATATGCCCCTACAGTATTAAGGTCTATTCCTTAATATTGTAAGTGCCAGTGAAGCCATAAAGAGTACATGGGCTGGGAACTTGACAACTCTAGTTCCACAGCACCATGATGGCGTCACTGGACCCGGAGTGTTTGGTACCAAACAACTCCTTGTAATAGATCCACACTGATGCCACTGTGTTAATTATTAAGACATGTACTCAGAGGGCACCTCAGAGGTGCCCCCTTAAAACCTACCGACCCTGGTGTGGGCACTGACTGGCTTTAAGCGGCCTGGCGCGCGCACACCTGTTTCTGGGCCCCGGGGTGGAGAGCCATTGCTCTCTGGGACCAGAAACAATGTACATCCTGGGTAGAGGTGTCAAACCACCTACCCCCAGGATGGGCCAGTGCTCGAAGGGGAAGCGTCAACGGCCTGCTACCTTTGTAATTTGACCCCCAGCCTCTGCTGCTAACACCAGATGGCAGCCCCCTGTTTACACCCCCACTTTGGACAGAAAAACCTTAGAAAGGCTAGGAGGTGTGCCCATCTTTGCCAACTCCACCCCTCTCGAGGGAGGTGAAGTTAAGCACACTTTACAGTCCCCTCCATCTTGAAGATGAGGGTATCCCTCCAATCAGGGCTAGGTCTGCCCCCTCCCACAGAAGGGTGGCATAATTAAGGGTGTAGTAACCCCAGGTAAGGTGCCTTTTGGCCCCATCTACTACTCCCCTAAAATGTCCCCAAATTTAGTATTTAGATGGCTCCCCCAGACCTGGTAACTAGACTCGACGAACCAAAGAAGACGAAAGACTACCGCTGATGGACGAGAGACTAAGCCGCTGCAGGAAAAACTCTGCAAAACCTTCACCACCTGCCACCGGTTCAACCACCGGGCCTGCCGTTCTTCCAGAAACCCTGCAAGGCCTCCAAGAAACCATGCAGACCTTTCAACCTTGACCAAAGGGCTAAGAGCCTCCCTTCGGACTGGAGGCTCTAGTACCTGGCGTCCGCCGGTAGAAGAACCGCAGCTGTGAGGACCGACATTTGTCAACGCGACTCACTGCTACCAAAGAACTTCACGACCACAGTGGTAGTGAACCGGCACTTGTGCCGACGCAAATCTGCCCTTCTAGGATAAAGCATTCCAGCTGGACGGCCTCCACGACCTCGAGGTATCCTCTTGGCTCAACGACCTACGCTGTGCCCAGCTCTGTGCCCGAGAGCCTGTACCCTCCTGCAAGTGGCATTGTCTGCCTCCTCCAGCACCTACTTCACTGCCGGCTCGACCACGACTGCTCCGTGATGGTCCGACGGCGGAACTCCTCCATCCGATCCACAGCAGCCTGCTGCTGGCGACAGTAGTTGTGTTGGCGGTCTACTGAATAGCATTCTGCTTCCTTGCCCTCCGCGGACCGTAAGGGTAAATATCATTGCCGGTATTGACCACCTCAGCGTAGATACTGAACCCCGCACCTTCTGGGTGCCCCCAGTCCCACACGACTGAAGTGCACCAGTGCTAGTCTGAAACACCCAAAGACTGGACTTGAACTGTAAGTGTCTTACGTGCCTGTTACACCGCCTAATAGTTTTTCCTCCACAGGGTAATATTGAACTATTCTGAAATTGCACTGTCGACTCTGAAATGTATTTTTCGAAAGCGTACTTCACTGATTGCAAAGACCTTGGTCTTAAAAAGAAAGTACGTAGTATTTTTCTAAAATTGGTCTGGATCTCCTTCTTGAGTTGTGTCCATTATTGATCAATGTTGTGCAATAAACGTCTTCCAGTCTAAGGATGCTCGCCCACACTCCCACTAATAGAGCACTTTGGGGTTTACATTTAGCCCTGTACACTTTTGGGGAACCCTCAGACTCTGTGCACTGTATTACCACCTAATGACAATATCCTATACAGAGCCAGCTTCCTACACCCTCCAAATACTCTTAGGCTGCACATGCATTGGTCTTGCTTCTCAGCTTCCTAAAACCTTTTTACTTTAGTAAAATCACTTCACATTTGATACAAGGTCTGTTTGCAAGACTTAACCAACTGCTCCAATCTTATTCTTTATTTACTACAGCTGTCTGAAATTGTAAGGGAATTCAAAACCACCAATCGTCTGCTGTTAACAGGAACTCCTCTTCAGAATAACTTGCATGAACTTTGGGCACTTTTGAACTTTCTGTTGCCAGATGTCTTCAACTCCTCAGAGGTAACTACTGCCCTACCTACTGTAGTGATTAAATTGACACAAACTTGTAATGGTTGGGTAGCAGTGTCATTTTTGTGAGTTTTGCTAATATCAATCGACGTGAAATATTTGTATGCAGATTTCTTATTCTTATTGGCTCAAGTTAATGGTCACATTGCCTCATGCTCTGTCTACAAGGTTGTTTTGTAAGACAAGCAGGTGAGTTTGAAATCTGCAGCTTGCCATCCATTCTAAAAATAGTTATTTACGCAATAATTATTTTAGAATGGTAAATTTTTTTAATTTCCAACTGCTATTATTCCTATAGTAGGTTTGACCGTCGATCCTTGATTTTAACACTTTATCACTTTAGGATTTTGACTCGTGGTTTGATACCAACAACTGTCTTGGGGATCAGAAGTTAGTAGAGCGTCTTCATTTGGTGAGTATTGGTTTGCATTTTTGAGTTGCAAAATAAATGTCTTTCCTTATGTAAAACTCTATCAAATTGGGGCGTTACTAGATGCCTTCTAACCCACTAAGTTGAATTAGATTTTTTTTTCTAGAGATCCCAGCACGGTGGGAATGCATTGCTGCTTTGTGATTTATCTAGAGTAGACGCATTTGGCTTTTTCAACAAAGAATGCATGGTCTTTTTCACATAAGTATCTTCCATGAGGTCTAGTCTGCCAACAAGTTACCTTGGCTTTGATACTGTGCAAGTGATCTACTTTTGTTTGAAAACCACATTATTATTTGTCACTTAGATATGCTTTAATGTTTGATTGTCTGCTGTATCATTTTGCTTTTAAAGCTTCTTTTATTCTGAAACCTGGTGGACATGTTTCTATATATTTATTGGGCTGTGTAATGTGGCTGAGGAATGTAATCAGAACAAGGAGCATGAAGGTTCATGCACCATTAAAATGTATTCAGAATTTAGTTTGTTCTTTAGTGGCACTACACCTCAGGGTATAATATTGGTTCTTGGACTTCTTGACTGGATTAGTTCAGAATACTCTTATTTAAAGCCCTGCTACTCTTTTTATCTGCCCCTTTTCTGAGTGTTTCAGCTATAAATCGGCTTTGCAATTGTCTTTTCTTGCAAGTCCAGAATTGTCCCCAGAGTTTTACACCCGATGCACACATGGTTGCGGTAGCAGAATTATGCAATTTCTCCTTATTAATTTGCTAACCCTGCCAAAATAAGTACCTGTTGATAATGCATGGATTTTCCTTTCTACAGGTGTTGCGGCCCTTCCTCCTTCGGCGTATAAAAGCTGATGTTGAGAAGAGTTTACCTCCAAAGAAAGAAGTTAAAATCTACGTTGGACTCAGTAAGATGCAACGAGAATGGTAATGTACCCTTATAGTCTATGTAGTATTAGAAATCTGTGAATTAAAGTTAATGGAAACTTTGTTTCCGATATTGAAGATTGTAGACTGACATGTTTAAATGAATTGATCCTGAAGGTAATTTATCTCCGATTGGTCTTTCTCTTCCATCTCTTCTGGAGTAGTCAGGGCTGTACTTTTCCCTCTACTGAAAGAGGACTTGTATATGCTCCTTGAATCATACTGTGGATTAAATACACTGTCTAATCTAGTGTGTTTCCAGCTTCTTGAGGAAATTGGCTTCATTTTGTTCTCTTTCATACTGAACTAGCACCACTATGGAAGCAGTCAATTTCCTGCTTTGTTGTGTGGCTGCAAGTGATACGTGATCAAGGTTTAATGCTGGTTGTATGTTAATGTACTGTTCTTGTATCGGATTAGTACTTCAGTGATTTGTTTTATTTGGGCATTTTTCTGTGTTTGATACCTTTTTGTTTTATTTGGCAAGTATACGTTTTTAAGTTGCTAAATGCATAAAAATTAGTTTGTAATTCATACATTTAAGCTTACTGTGATGGCAATTCCCAAGAGTCAGCCTATTAGAAATTGGGTGTCTATCCACCTCATTTAATAATCACAAATGTTGTCGGGGTGATCTCTCAATCACAAAATTAACCTGAGCTCAACCTCCTGGTAGCCAGTACTGAAGCAGTAATAAAGTTGAAATGCAAAACAATAAAAATCCCATATTGAATAGAGTAAAATTTAATGCTGACGATTCCACTATCTTCGATTTCTGAAATATTGAGCTGCTAGATTGGCAGGGTGAGTGCCTGATCATGGGGGACTTCAACTGTGTTATGGATTATTCCATTGACTCAACGAAGAGAGCTGCTACCTCTAGAATGGGTAAAGTGAATTATGCAATATTAGAAATGGGGCGGCTGCATAGCATAAGGGATGCTTGGCGACAACTTCATCCAACTGTCCCAGGCTATACATACTACTCTGCCCCGCACAGGCAATATTCTAGAATCGACATGGCATGGGTCTCGGAGAATATAATAAATCTGCAGCTATGGAAGTGTGTCCTAGGATTACCTCCGACCATAATACTATACTACTGTCCTTTCAGGTCTAAGCCGGTCGTAAGACAGTTAGATCCTTTTCATTTCCATGCTATTTGCTTACAGACAGTAGGTATTTGGCTATTAGTAATAAACAACTAGAGGACTTCTTAATGGATAACATGGGGACGGCTTCTCCTTTAGTCATCTGGGACACTATGAAGGTGTTTATAAGAGGGGTCACCCAGCAATACATCGGACAGCAGAATAAAGAGCTGGAAACTCTGGGCAGAGTAGCTACTCAAGCATTGCTCGCTACTGAAATTCAGCATGCAGAAGCGGTTCAACGAAGGGCTGTTGACCAAGACCAACTGTATATACCAGACAGGGATGCCCTCTTTCTCTCCCGCTGTTTGCTCTATATATTGAGCCATTTATTCAGGCATTACACTCTAATATACGAATTGCACCACTGATATCTGGGGCAAGCCAGCTTAAGGTCACTGCTTACGCGGACGATATTGCTGTTTTTACTACTGACCCAGCAACCGCTATAAGCCTTATTGAAGAGGAAGAGCGCAAATTTGGTCTTCTGTCGGGCTATAAGTTGAATGTTAAAAAGACACAAGTGATCCTTAACTTTCGGCCTGACAGAATGGGTCTACTGAGCACACACCTGCTATGGGTGTGTGCTCAGTAGCCACATACCTTGTGGTGCGTATCTCGGCGCAGATTGAGCGTATACCTACACTGAATTATGAGTCCCTGTTAGAAGCCACAGCTAAGCCACTGAAGAGTTGGCACAAGCTCCCAATTGGAATAGTAGGGAGGTGCAACATTATAAAAATGAAGATACTCCCTAAGTTTTTATATTCTGGTCAATTCCTCCCCTTGTCTCTAATGTTTTTGTAGGAAGTTAGAAGGCGTGTTGGGCAGCTTTATTTGGGGGTACAAAAAAGCTTGACGGGCAATAGATTTACTGAAACTCCCGTATAATCGGGGGAGGGAGGGGGCTTGGTTTTCTGGATTTTAAAATTTATTTTTGGGCAGCATTTGCGGGCCTTCTCCTTAGCCTTCTAGATCCCGAAAATCAAAACTTTTCCCACTGGTTGGTGTTGGGATCTGAATGTCGAATGTTTCTATAAAAAAACTAATGACCCCAACTATTTCAAAAGGGTTAGGTTTAAGACTATTAGAGATAGTGTGTGTGTATATATGGTGTGCTATGTCTGCTAAATGTACTGTCGTTCTTTCATGACAAGCTCCCACTATGGGGTAACCCCATGCTACGGGCGGTATTTCAAGACAGTTAGTAGGCGTTGGGCTAGGCATGGGATTCAACACTTGGGCTATTTGTATGACTGTAATGGCTTTAGCACATTTGAGAACCTGCAGCTTCTCTACAATCTTCCTGGCCAATTGTTTAAGTATCTTCAAATCAGGGACTACTTTGTGAAACATCTAGCCTTAACGGCAGTGTCTAGTTCGAAGATATGGGACTGTTGCCAGTTGGGCTCATGAGGGTCAAAGAGGAGATTGGAAAAAATGCCCCAAATGTGGGATATATGCTGCAGGCCTAGTACATATGTTTGCTACTTGCCCAGAGCTAGAACCCTTCTGGCAGAAGATAGGTCAGGTGATGAGGGAACGACTAGGGGTAGATTCCCCCCTACAGTTATAGAAATTATGCTGGGTTACAAAGAAGAGTCAAGGCTTGGCGAGGCTTATTGCAATTTTACTAGTTGCTTCCCGACTTGCCAGGGCTTGGATTTCCTCTAAACCTCCTACTACAGGCGAATGGTGGGTCATAGTAAGGGAAACTTATGAAATGGAGAAAGCTTTATGTAGGGCAAGAGGAACTTGCTCTTTGACAAAATTGGAGGCTAGTGGGGGGCATTTGGCATTAGATACATAAAGCCAATAGATTAGATGGAGTGAACGCGTAATATATAATCTGAAGAGAAACCTCCCGGAAGTAAGAATATAGATTTAAGTTTATTATAATTATTTACGGTATTGCCGGTACTGTACTGTCTCAGGAATGTTTATACATGTGTCGGGATGTACCTCTAATGTGGTTTTGTTTTTTTTGTTTTGTTTTTTTTCCCTGTTATATTGTGTTGGTGGTACGGTATAAGATACCTTAAAGATAATTTGTAATGTCATTCCCTTGCTGACAATAAAAATATATTAATAAATATATAAAAAAATTAATAGAGTAAAATTTAATTGATAAACTAAAATCCAATTATAGGACCTGGAAATATAAAAGTATAAAGCTTAAGTAGGAATAAATCCAAGAAGCACAAAGTGCAGACGTTAGTTAATGGTCGCGATAGACTGGTTCCTAGGTGCAATCTGAGGCTGACCGTGATGGTACTCTGATCTGATAAACCAACCAGGTTTGCCCCGTTCAAAGATTTTGCTTTCTGACTTGGTCTGTAAAAGTCCCAATGCTCCACCGCAGTACACTTCTAAAGCCCCAAGACCTCAGGGGTGGCATCTAGAGACTTGCAAGTTGCCAGGGAGAGGCCAATGGCCCGGTCTAGTTTAGGTGCCACTGGTCAGTTGCAGGAAAGGCTTCTTGGAGCTTGGATCACTGTAGCTTGATCAGTAGGTCTGCTTTCTGGCCCTTGGAGTCTACTTGATTGTCCTAGGTATAAGAGTGAGCCGGTCCAGTCCTTTATGGCTCTTCTCAGCGAAAACCCAGCAGGTCCAGAACTGTTCTGAAGTGAGTGCCTGGAGAGGTCGCATTTTTGTCCGGTATGAGCTAGTGGGTGTGAATGGCTAAACATTTCGGGGGCCAACCCTACCTATTTTGGGCATTTTCAGGGTGGCGAAAGTCTTCGGTCACACTAAACTTTAGTTCTAGGTGTGTGTGTGTGTGGTGAGTCTTCTTGTAATCCTAGTGTCCTCCACATCTAACACTAAAATCCTATGTGAGGCAGCCAGCGTACCACCAATAAATCCAGAAGTCTGGTAGGACAAAAGCAGGGTTTTCCAGCAACCACACAGTACATACACAAGAATGATCTTGGCATTCGGTTTCCTTCCTTTCAAGTGCGCCCCAAGTGTTATGTCAGCCCTAGCAGGACATTCAAGCAGGATTTGACACTGTCAAAAGGAATGCTCACAGCCCCCACCCTGTATATTTTGTGATGTTCAGAGGAGTTCTCTCTGCCCAGTCAGGTCGACTCAATCGCAGTGAACTATTGTGTGGCTTCTTGGAGGAATTTCCAGAAAATTCAGGGAGGTAAAATTTTACTTTCTATAAGTTACTTTTCCGAAATATTTATTACAAATCTGACTTCACCATTGAATTGGATCTCTAATAATTGCTTTGATGCATTTGTTTATTGGCTTTTTAGGTACATTTTAAAACATCAACAATAAACAAGGCATGGCATCATTCAATAAAGAAGAGCTATGTCGCTGCATAACTTCGACCCAGTGCCTAACACAAAGGAGAGCATTGAATGAGGGGTAGACTTTGGCAGTAGCTGATCCTGATCGGGATTTTTAATAATGATTTTATTTTAAAAAAAAATTAAAAAACCTTTATTATCCTAGCTAGTCCCATTCCTCAGATACAGTATAGGATTTTAATTTGTACTCTGTTTTTTTTTTACATGGGACAGGAAGGCTTGCTGGAGTGAAAATAGCTTTGAGTGCTAGTCATTGTAAGGAGGTAATGACATAAAAATTCAACATTTCCTCCTCTTAAATGCCATGCACCCTCCCTTGTCAGCTACATGGCCTACATAAGGATGACTTATTAACATTTAAAAGGGAGGTTTTCACCTGTCTAAGGTTTTATTTTGGCAGGTTGTAGTGCATGTTTTGCACTATCAGTCAGGCTACAGTGGTAGGCCTGAAGCCATGTTTGCGCTGCCACTATAATGGCTTCCACAATAGGTGCTACAGCCAACTAGTGGCATTTAACTTCCATGCCCTGGGTAAATTCTTTTACCAAATGCTAGGGACTTGGAGGCAATTTAAATATACAAATTAGGAGTATGTCAATCCAACCATGTTTAAAGGGGGAGCACAGGCCCTTAACTACTCGTGAGCTGGGATAAAGTCCACAGCGTTCTAAAGCCAGTAAAAAATTAGGGTCCAGCAGAAAGGCATAAACTCCAGTGTGACCATGCAGAAAAGGTGAATTTCCGACTCATCCCCTCAAATACATTGCTATTCTTGGTTGTAGAAGTGTTTTAAATCTACTTAGTAAAGATGTATTGCATATCATGTGTGAGAAAGTGCTCTCTTTCTGCATGGTATGCCCCCACTTTTTGCTGAATTGCTGATGTTGTTTGACTGAGTGTG
Organism: Calotriton arnoldi; assembly: GCA_963921515.1. Taxonomy (NCBI): domain Eukaryota; kingdom Metazoa; phylum Chordata; class Amphibia; order Caudata; family Salamandridae; genus Calotriton; species Calotriton arnoldi. The sequence goes on from CAWUFW010002054.1 coordinate 117,290, forward strand.
CCCTGGGCTCCTGCTAATCAGGTGCCCAGGGCCTATGTTCCTTCCCTAAAACTGCATTGAAGCCTAAACCCAATTGGCATCTCTGGCCACAGGTCAGCCCCTGGTAAATGGTACCCAGGGCACTGTGACCAGAGAAGGCCTCTAAGGGCTGCAGCACTTATTGTGCCACCCTTAGAGGTCCTGTACCCTGACACTCACACACTGCCTTTGCAGGCTGCGTGTCTTGGTGCAGAACAAAGTGAAGAGTATCCCTGTGTATAATTATATGGGGCAACATTTTGCCCCAATCCCAGTCGCACAGCTGAATGATATACATCTCGTTTTTATATGCTGTAGTCCATTGTATTCCATGTACTCCATAATTTTCAATGTTACAATCGCATTTATTCCACATGTCGGGTCCCATGCTATTTTCCAGGTTTCTCATGCTCCAAGTGTGCCCATCCGGACCTCTATCAAAGAACACGCACAAACGCATAGTTCATTGAAGCAGTGTTTATTGGAACCCAATGCATTTCGAGCTGAGTAAGCCCTTCTTCAGGGGTAACTGCTTAAGCTGATTCACACCTCCGTTCCCTGTCTCATTTTCGAAAATGTTCATGATGGCTACACTGAAGGCTGGGAAGTTTGGTATCAAACTTCTCAGCACATTAAACCCATACTGATGACAGTGTGGGATTTAATGTAAAATGCACACCAGAGGGCATCTTGGAGATGCCCCCTGAAACTCTACCAACTTCTAGTGACCTGACTGAGTGGCTGCTTAGGCTGCCAACATGTTTCTGGACCCCTGGGTCGAGAGCCTGCTGCTCTCGGGGGCCTGAAACAATGCACATCCTGGGATGAGGTGCCAAGCCTCCTCCCCAAGGACGGGCAGGGTTCACGAAGGAGAAGCTTCAAAGGCATGCCGCCTTTGTGAGCCTCTCCAGACCATTTGCTGCTTTCAGCAACTGGTCCCCACTTGGTCTACGCCCCACTTTGGGCGGGAGAACCAGCTGGAAAAACAAGTGAGGAAGGGTGGTGTGCCCACCTCTGCCAACTCCACCCCTCAGGTGGGGGAGGTGAGGTGAAGCACAACCTCGAGTCCCCGCCATCTTGAGGATGGGGGGACCCAACCAGGGACAGGCTCCAGCCCCCCTCCTACTGGAGAGTGGCAGAATAGGGGGTGTACCCACCCTAGGGAAGTGACCCATTGGTCCCTGCCCTTTACCAACCTGTAACGCCCCTAAATTCAGTATTTAGGGGGCACCCTGAATCTTACTTCCTCAGATCCAGCCTACCAACAAGAAGAAAAGAAGGACGAAGAGCCGTGCAGAGCTAACAAGAGGACGACGCCCACTGACTTGGCCCCAGCCCTACAGGCCTGTCTCCCCTCGAACCTGCTTCTGTGAAATCCCGGCGTGTCCAGCAGCCAGCAACCTCACAAACCCCGGAGGACCTGCCTGCCTTCACTTCCGAGACTGTTTCTCCCGTGAACACCGGTCGTGTTTAAACTGCAGCTTCTGGCTCCGGCCGGGCACCGCGAATCCAGCCCACTCTGCACCCGCCTGGCCCGAGCTCGAGTGGAAAAACACCACAAGGAGGTCACCCCAGCGATCCTGACCCGAGATCCGGCGACTCCTGACCTGCCTCAAGCCTCCAGACGACGCCTGCAGCCTCAATCCAGAGGCCCCCCTCTACCGCGACCAGAGAGGGTAAGAAAATCCAACCCTAAAAGGCACCCCGACGCCCCACGGCCTTGTGTGCCCAAACCAACGGGGCCTAACCAACCCAAGACATTCCAACTTACCCCTCGAAGTGGTGGTCGCACCCAGAAGGTCCTCGTCCCCGAGCATGCAGCGCTTCTTCAAACCGGAGGCTCTCCATAGAAAACAGGGCGTCCGACGTCGAAACAGCACTCTGCACCCGGCCGCCCCAGTGCCGCTGAGGGTGCAACAACAGTGCATCACTGACCCTGGGGGAACCCTTGTTCTAACCCCAGAACCTTAACTCCTACAGTCGTTTACTTACCTGCAATCCGATAACCTGTTTTTCCTCCATAGGTTAACATTGACAATTTTTCTTCGAAAAAACGACTAAGTGTGGAGTTTTGAAAACTAAAGATTCTTTAAAAATCGTACAATTAACCAAAACGTGTTTTCTTACCTGTTTGCAGGACATGTGCCAGTGCTGAATCTAGGCATCCAGCACTGAGTTAGAAAAAGTAACGTAAAAGTAACTTACCTGCAATTTAGTGAAAAAGCCTATTCATTCCAATGTACTGCATTTGCTAAGTGTTGCATACTACTGCTCCCCTGTAAATCAAACAAAGTACAATTTCCATTGCATTTTCAAACTGTTCGACATTCAGTAACTTATTACTGCAAAGTATTTTATGCTTACCTGTGCCAGGCTTGCTTGGTTCTAAAATAAAACAGTATATTTTTATACAAAAACAATTGGCCTAGAGTTCAGTTCTTGAGTGTGTGAATTAATTTGCTGACTGAGTGTGTACATCAAATGCTTAACACTGTCCTCTGATACTGCCTTACTGCTCGACCAAGCTACCACTATTGGAGAGTAAGGTTCTATCTAACTTTAACCTCTGCCTACCTCTGGAGTCACCTGGACCCTATACACTCTATACCTCATTTTGGTGTAGTGTATATATAGAGCCAGTTTCTTACATTGGTGGATCAGCGGTGGGATATGCAACTTGCATTTGTTGGACTACTTGGTTCCCACCTGATCACATGACGGAACTCTTAAATTGCCTTTAGAATTCTGATTTTTTTCAAATTGGCATTTTTTTTCCAAACTACTAAAAGTTTTGTTAGGGCCTTGCTTAACTCCCTTTAGAATTTTAGAAAATAAAAAGTCACTATAGTCAAGGGTAGAGGGGTTAGAACTTTTTGTTAGAATGTCTCAAGAAAAGAACCCAGGTATTAGTGAAGATAATAATGACATGCAGGACATGGTTGAGGAGCTCGACCTCACCCCTTACCTTCACTTGTCTTTCAAGGAAGTAAGGTCCTGGTGTAAACTCAAAAACATAGCAATGGGCCCTCATCCAACCAAACAAAAGCTCCAGGAGCTATTGGCTGAGTATTCAAAGGCCCACTCCTCTAAAAATGGTGATGACCAGTCAGAGGAGGGAAGGAGTGAGGAGGATCGAGATAGGTGCCCACCTCCACCACTTCCTAGGGAAGAAAGGGTCCCTGCACCCTTATTTCCAAGAGTTAACCTCTGGGGACCTAGAGGCCACACAGGTGGCTCAGGCTCTGGTGGGGACATTGAGGACAGCCTCAATGAGGACAACCTTTTAGCAAGGCTGGCCAAAAGACTGGATCTAGAGTCCAGACTCCTGGCTCTAGAGAAAGAAAGGAGATGGGTTTAGCACCCATCAATGGTGGCAGCAATCTTAATAAGGATAAGGAGCAATCCTATGATCCTAAAATCCCCAAAGGGATTGTCCCTAAATTTGAGGAGGGTGATGACATCACCAAATGGTTCACAGCCTTTGAGAGGGCTTGTGACATGAGAAAGGTGAAGAAACCTCTCTGGGGGGCACTCCTTTGGGAACTGTTCTCTGGTAACTGCAGAGACAGGCTTCTGACCCTCTCTGGGCCAGATGCAGGGTCCTATGATCTCATGAAGAAAACTCTGATTGAGGGATTTGGACTCACCACTGAGGAGTACAGAATTAGATTCAGGGGGGCTCACAAAACCCAGAACCAGCCCTGGATTTATTTTGTAGACTACTCAGTAAAGACACTAGATGGTTGGTTAACTGGACACAATGTGCATGACTTTTCTGAACTTTACAATTTGTTTATGAAGGAACATATATTAAGTAATTGCACGAATGAAAAGTTACATCAGCATTTGGTAGACCTAGGTCTAATTTCTCCCCAAGATTTGGGAAAGAAGGCCGACCACTGGGTCAAGACTAGGGTGACTAAGACCACCACTGGGGGTGACCAAAAGAAAGGGGTTACAAAACCTCCCCAGGGGAAAGGTGGTGAGAATCCCCAAGATAAAAAGTCTGAGTCTTCTAAAGGGCCCCAAAAACCTGTACAGGGGGGTGGGGTCCCAAAACACTCCCTATACTCCACAGCCCTAAAGGGGGGAAGAACTTTGATCCTACAAAGGCCTGGTGTAACAATTGTAAGAAGTTGGGACACTTAACTGGAGACAAGGCTTGCCCTAGCATGAAGGCCCCTAGTCCTACAGCTACCACTGGTGTAGCCAGTCTCCAGATGGGATCAGCAGTGTGCCCAGAGCAAATCAGGTTGCACACTGAAGCAGTTCTAGTTTCAGAAGCGGAAGTTGAGTTTGCCACTGTAGCTGTGTGGCCACCCAACTTAAAGAAATACTATCTGAAAGAAACACATAGTGATGGATTCCTTACCTTAGAATATCCCCAGGCGTCAGACTGGATCTGGAAAGTTTTCGTCAGCAGTACCCCTGCGCGTCGGTATGGGCGTCGTGCGGCTCCGCGTCCGTCGTTGGCGTCGTGGTCGCCGAGATGACGTCGCGGGCGCTACTTGGACGCCGCCCACGCGCGCTGACGTCCGTTCTTCTTCTTTTTTTTTTTTTTTTTTTTCGCGCCAGCAAGCGCAGATCCGGAGAGAGCGGTACCCCTAGTCTTTTTTTTTTTTTTTTTTTTTTTTTTACTTCGTTTTTGGAGATCTTTTTCTCACCTTTTTCGAGTCGATACGACTCCTGGTGCAGTTGGGGATGCCCGGGTTTAAGTCCTGCGAGGACTGTCATTGGATGATGTCGGTGACGGACCTGCACCGCGTGTGTCTCTTCTGCCTGGGGCGCGACCACGACCCCAAGTCGTGCCCCGACTGCCGGTCCATGGCGCCGAAGTCTTTGCGGGAGCGGTCCCGAAAGCTGCTTTAAGCCCGGCAGTCGGCTCCGCGCCGTGAGAGGTTCCGGTCCAGAGGGAGGTCGAGGGACCGTGCGCGGAGTCACCATCGACGATCGTCTGGATTGAAGTCTTCGCACTCTGGGTCAGGTAAGGCGAAGCACAAGAAGTGGAAGAAACGTCATCATTCTCCGACTTCCCCTCGCCGGTTGCGGCTGAGGGTACTGGTGTTGCCACCCCCGCGGCTCCGGCGGAGTCGCCACCCGCCCTACCCGGGGTCGTCGGCGACTCCGGCCCAGATACAGGACTTTCTGTCGGCCATGGCTCGCCTCTTTGGGCCGTCTGGTCCCGTCGGTGCGCCTTTGGGCTCCGCGGTCCCGCCTAGGTGTCCTCGCGTTTACTCGCCGGCGGCTCTGGCGCCGCAGGACACCCTTGGATCCAGGCCTGGATCCCGGTCGACGCCGGTTGACCTTGTTACGCCTCCACCGACGTCGACTCCAACACCGATCCTGACGCCGCCCGCTCCTTGGGACGACGTCGACCCCAGCTTCAGCCCCGAAGTGGACGTGGCGTCGGTCGATGCCGTTCTCGACGCCGGTTGGGGATTTCTATCCCCATGTCCCTACTCCTTATTTTAGGCCTGTTGAACAGCCTGAGGAGCAAGGGGAGGACTGGGAGGGGTCGGACGACCCTCTCGCTGCATCCTGCGAGTCTGAACAGGACTGGGCTGAGGAATTGGGGGACGCCAGTGGTCTGGATACCTCACCAGACCTTGGCATGCTGTCTCCTCCTACCGTGGCTACGGAGGAGGGAGCCAGTTATGCAGTGGTGTTGCGTAGGGCAGCGGAGGCCCTACACCTTCAGCTCCCTACTGTGGCCGTCAGGACTAACCTGACAGAGGTGCTTCAGCCAGCAGCTACTTCTGCGGAGCCGCTGCTGCCCTTTAATGAAGCCCTATCGGACGTTCTTTTGGGCACTTGGTCCAGGCACACCACAGGGCCTCCTGTGGACAGGAACGTGGTGCGACGCCATCGCCCGGCTCCGGGTGACCCCATTTTCCTTTCCCAACACCCCACCCCCGAGAGCTTGGTTGTCCAAGCCTCTGCTTCCCCAACCGCCTTCCCTTCCGCCCCGCCGGATAGGGAATCCAAGAAGCTGGATCAGTTTGGGAAGAAGATTTTCTCTTCCACCAGCTCTGCGCTGCGTTCCGTGAACACCGCATGCCTCTTGGGCCGTTATTCCCACTGTCTGTGGGATACGGTGGCGAACGTGCTGCCCCAGTGTCCGGAGGAGGCCTGGCCTGCTCTCGCCCAGGCTGTTGCAGAGGGGAGAGACGCAGCAAAGTTCATGATCCGTTGTGGTCTAGACACCGCCGACTCACTGGGCAGATCCATTGCAACGACTGTGGCGGTTCGCCGTCACGCCTGGTTGAGAACCACTGGATTTTCAGGGGATGTCCAAAACACCCTTATGGACATGCCCTTTGATGGCCGTCGCCTCTTCGGCGACAAAGCGGACAGCGCGTTGGAGCGGTTTAAGGACTCATGGGCTACAGCCAAGTCCTTGGGACTCTCGGCAGTCCGCCCTCCTCCGCCTTCTGCTTTTCGCTCCTTTCGTGGCACAGGACGGGGCGCCCCGCAGCGTTCGCAACAGAGCCACAGGCCAACGCAGCAATCATCCCAGCGCGGACGCGGGCTCCGCCGCGGCGGGCCAGCGGGCAGGTCAGTCCACCACCACCCCGGCCACCACTGCCTCCAAACCTTCCTAGTCCGAACTTTCAGGCCCATCAAACGCCAGTGGGCGGCAGGCTCCGCCATCACCTCCCCCACTGGCGCACCATCACTTCGGACAGGTGGGTTTTAGAGATAGTCCGGAGGGGCTACTCCCTCCCCTTCGAGACTACCCCCCCAGCAATGCCACCTCAAGACCACCGCATGTCGGGGGATCACTTGGTGCTTCTTCAGCAGGAAGTTGCGGTCCTCTTGGCCAAGGGGGCCATCGAGCGCGTTCCGACGCACGAAGTAGGTCGTTGTTGTTATTACCACTACTTTGTGGTGCCCAAGAAGGACAAAGGCCTGCGTCCTATCTTGGACCTCCGGAACGTGAATCGCTTCCTCCGCAAAGAAGTTCAAGATGCTCACTCTAGCTCAGGTCTTGTCTGCTCTCGACCCACAAGACTGGATGGTGGCGCTGGACTTGCAGGACGCCTATTTCCACATCCCCGTCCTGCCAGCCCACAGGCGTTACCTACGGTTCATGGTAGGCCACGAGCACTTTCAGTTCACCGTGCTCCCCTTTGGCCTTACCAGCGCCCCTCGGGTGTTCACCAAGGTGATGGCGGTGGTTGCAGCTCATCTGCGCAGATCAGGGGTCTCAGTCTTCCCCTATCTCGACGACTGGTTGTTGAAGGCGGGCTCGCCCCAGACAGTTGTCTCCCACCTCCAGACTACGGCCGACCTCCTGCACTTGCTGGGTTTCTCCATCAGTGTGCCGAAGTCGCACCTGATTCCTTCCCAGAAGCCCCTCTTTATCGGAGCGGTTCTGGACACAGCGCAGTTTCGGGTCTTTCCTCCCGAACAGCGAGTCCGGGATATTCGGGCTCTGATTCCCATCTTTCAGCCCTTGTCCCGGTTTTCGGTCAGAGTGACTCTGAGGCTGCTGGGCCTCATGGCCTCCTGCATCTGCTGGTCAATCATGCCAGGTGGCATATGCGGGCTCTGCAGTGGGACCTGAAGTTCCAGTGGGCGCAGCATGTGGCAAACCTGTCCGATCACGTCTAGATCTCAGAGGGCACTGCACGACAATTGCAGTGGTGGCTCACGAACCGGCATTGGGTCGACGGCAGATCCCTCTCCCTTCCCCAACCGGAGTTCACAGTATTGACGGATGCGTCCCTCCTGGGATGGGGCGGCCATATGGGTGAGGCGGAGATCAGAGGCCTCTGGTCTCCGGCCGAGTCCCGGCTCCATATCAACCTTTTGGAGCTGCGGGCGATCAGGCTTGCACTGAAGGCATTTCTTCCCTCTGTCAAGGGGAGAGTAGTGCAGGTGTTCACAGACCACACCACTGCCATGTGGTACTGCAACAAACAAGACTGGGTGGGGTCGTGGACCCTCTGTCAGGAGGCTCTGCGTCTCTGGACATGGCTGGAACATCAGGGCATGTCCCTGGTGGTTCAACACCTGGCAGGTTCTCTGAACGCCAGGGCGGACGAACTCAGCCGCAGGTGCATGCTCGATCACGAATGGCGTCTTCACTCGGAAGTGGCGCAAGGACTCTTTCTTCAGTGGGGAGAGCCTTGGTTAGATCTATTCGCCACCGAAGAGAACGCGCAATGTCATCAGTTCTGCGCGTTGGAATTTCCAAGGCGGCACTCGCTCGGCGACGCTTTTCGTCGCGAGTGGAGTTGCGGTCTGTTGTACGCCTTTCCGCCTATACCACTTCTGCCCAGAGTGCTGAAGATCAGACGCGACCGGGCCCAAGTCATTCTTGTGGCTCCGGACTGGGCTCAGAGTATGGTATCCTGAGCTACTCAGTATGAGCATCGATCCCCCGATCCGACTGCCTCTTCGGGAGGATCTTCTGTTGCAGCAGCAGGGGACGGTCCTCCACCCGAACCTGTCCAGCCTCCACCTCTTTGCGTGGAGATTGAGCGGCGGCAGTTGATTCCCTTCGACTTGCCTCCTGAAGTTTGTGACGTTATTCTGGCAGCCAGGCGTCCCTCTACTAAAGTGGTATACTCCTGCAGGTGGAACAAATTTGTGGCATGGTGCACAGCAAAGGCTGTGGATCCCCTTGCTGCCCCTCTTTCTGAGGTTCTACTGTTCCTTCTTTCTTTGGCCCAGTAGGGCTCTGCTCTGGGCACTATCAAGGGCTACCTTTCTGCTATTTCGGCCTTTCTCAGGCTCCCTGATCAGCCCTCTCTTTTCAAGTCCCCTGTTGTAAATAGGTTTCTTAAAGGCATTACTCACCTTTTTCCTACTATTCCTTTCGTGATGCCTCAGTGGGACTTGAATCTGGTTCTGACATACTTGATGTGCGCTCCCTTTGAGCCCCTTCACAACTGTCCTCTTCGTCTTTTAACGTTAAAGACTGCCTTCCTGGTGGCCATCACTTCCGCCAGGCGAGTGAGTGAGCTCCAGGCTCTTTCCTGTAAGCCTCCTTTCCGTCCATCCGGACAAGGTTGTGCTCAGGCCCCGTCCTTCCTTTTTGCCAAAAGTGGTTACGGCCTTTCACATTGGGCAGACTATTACCTTGCCCACCTTTTTTCCGCCTCCGCATCCTTCCAGAGAGGAAGAGAGGCTTCACCGTCTGGACCCAAAACGTGCGCTTTCTTTTTATCTCAACCGCACACAGCAGTTCCGGGTGGATGACCAGCTTTTTGTTGGCTACGTTGGCACCAAGAAAGGTCGGGCGGTCCATAAGAGAACCATCTCCCGCTGGGTTGTCTTGTGTATCAAAGCCTGTTACTCTTTGGCTAAAAAACCTCCGGTGGGGCTGCGTGCTCATTCCACCAGAGCTACTGCAGCCACTACTGCATTGGGACGTGGTGTCCCCCTGCAAGACATATGTCAGGCAGCCACGTGGGCCTCACACATGTTTACCAAACATTACTGCCTGGACAGCCAAGTCCGGAGAGACGGCTTCTTTGGCCGTTCTGTTCTCCGTGACTTTCTGGTGTGATCTTAGTTCGCAGACCCACCACCAGGGTTGGTATTGCTGGGGTATCTATTCTAAGGTAAGGAATCTATCACTATGTGTTTCTTTCAGATGAACAAGTTACTTACCTTCGGTAAAGATATATCTGTAAGAAACATTAGTAGTGATGGATTCCTTACCGCCCCACCCATCCTCCCCGTTCTGCGAACTGATTTCTAGGGTTAAGGTCATCCCTTTCAGGGCCCTAGTTTCAATGCACCAGTGGTCAGTATCTTGCATGGCTCTGCGTTCCTGGCGCGGAAAGTCGTGTACAGAACTGACGTCAGCGCGCGTGGGCGGCGTCCAAGTAGCGCCCGTGACGTCATCTCGGCGACCAGGACGCCAACGATTGACGCGGAGCCGCACGACGCCCCTACCGACGCGCAGGGGTACTGCTGACGAAAACTTTCCGGATCCAGTCTGACGCCAGGGGATATTCTAAGGTAAGGAATCTACCACTACTAATGTTTCTTACAGATATATCGTTACCGAAGGTAAGTAACTTGTTCTACAATACCCTTGGATCATTGGAACTAGGATAGAGGCTCTGAGGGATACAGGTGCCAGTGTCACTATGGTGAGAGACACACTGGTTTCCCCTGAGCAATATTTGATTGGGCGTACTTACCCAGTCACCAATGCTGACAGTTACCACTAATCATGCAATTGCTATGGTGACATTAGACTGGGGGGGGGGACTGGCCTGAAACAGGTAGTGGTCTCTCCAAAGCTACCAGCTGCATGTCTGCTTGGCAATGACCTGGAAACCTCAGCCTGGGCTGAGGTTGAACTAAAACCCATGCAGCAATGCTGGATATCCCTGAATTGGTGTGTGTAAAAACAAGAGCACAGAGCAAAAGGCAGGGTGAAAAAGTGTTGGAGCCTGAAAGTATGGCCCAACCTACCAAGAGAAAAGGTAAGAAGACTGGGGAACCAGCTTCTGTTCAGCACAAGGATCAGGACCCCTCTCCTCAGGGAGAGGACTTGGTCACCCCAGAGGCAACTGAGCCTATGGAGCTTGACCCTTACCATGTTGAACTCTTAGGCCCAGTGGGACCCTCTAGGGAAGAGCTGTGCCAGGGGCAGCAAGACTGTCCCACTCTTGAAAGCCTGAGGCAGCAAGCTGTTTCAGAAGCAAAGGGAGTTGTCAGTGGTACCCACAGAGTCTATTGGGAAGAGGGATTACTGTACACTGAGGCAAAAGACCCCAATGCTGGAACCACCAGGAGAGTGGTAGTGCCACAGAGGTACAGGGAGTTCCTCCTAACTTTAGCTCATGACATCCCCCTAGCTGGGCATCTGGGCCAAACCAAGACTTGGGAAAGGCTAGTTAGCCACTTTTACTGGCCCCAGATGCACCAAAAGGTGAAGGAGTTTGTCAGCTCCTGTTTTACCTGTCAAGCCAGTGGCAAGAGAGGTGGCCACCCAAAGGCCCCCCTGATACCACTGCCTGTGGTGGGGGTTCCCTTTGAGAGGGTAGGTGTGGACATAGTGGGTCCACTTGAACCTCCCACAGCCTGAGGGAACAAATTCATACTGGTGGTAGTGGATCATGCCACTAGGTACCCTGAAGCAATTCCACTTAGGACTATTACAGCTCCTGCAGTAGCCAAGGCCCTCATTGGTGTCTTCACCAGGGTAGGGTTTCCTAAGGAGGTGGTTTCAGACAGAGGTTCTAACTTCATGTCTGCTTACCTGAAACACATGTGGAAAGAGTGTGGAGTGCAGTACAAGTTAACTACACTCTATCACCCACAAACCAATGGCCTTGTTGAGAGATTTAATAAGACATTGAAAGGCATGATTATGGGGCTCCCTGAAAAACTCAAAAGGAGTTGGGATGCCCTCTTACCATGTCTGCTTTTCGCTTACAGAGAAGTGCCACAGAAGGGAGTAGGTTTTTCACCCTTTGAACTTCTGTTTGGCCATCCTGTGAGGGGACCACTCTGTCTTGTAAAAGAGGGTTGGGAGAAGCCTCTCCAAGAACCCAAACAAGATATTGTGGACTATGTGCTTGGCCTAAGGTCCAGAATGGCTGAGTACATGGAAAAGGCATCCAAGAATCTTGAGGCCAGCCAGGAGCTTCAGAAGCACTGGAATGACCAAAAAGCTGCACTGGTTGAATTTCAACCTGGGCAACAGGTGTGGGATTTGGAGCCAGTGGCACCAAGGGCACTCCAGGACAGATGGAGTGGCCCTTACCCTATCCTGGAGAAAGATTGAGGTCACCTACTTAGTTGACCTGGGGACAAGCAGAACACCCAAAGGGGTTATCCATGTGAACCGCCTAAAGCTCTACAATGGCAGGGCTGACATCACCATGCTGATGGTGACTGATGAGGAGCAGGAAGCAGAGAGTGAACCTCTCCCTGACCTCCTCTCATACAGCCCAAAAGATGGGTCAGTAGATGGAGTTGTCTTTTCAGACACCCTCTCTGCCCAACAGCAGACTGACTGCAAGCAAGTCTTGCAGCAGTATGCTAAGCTCTTTTCCTTGTCCCCTGGTCTGACAAACTGGTGTACCCATGATGTGGACACTGGTGACAGTGCACCTGTCAAAAACAAGATCTATCGACCGTCAGATCAAGTCAAGGAAAGCATCAGAGCGGAGGTCAGCAAGATGCTGGAGTTGGGGGTTATTGAACCCTCTGAGAGCCCCTGGGCTAGCACAGTGGTTCTGGTCCCCAAACCTCACCCACAGGATGGAAAGAGAAATGAGGTTTTGTGTGGATTACAGAGGGCTCAACTCTGTCACCAAGACAGATGCTCACCCTATCCCAAGAGCAGATGAGTTGATAAGTTGGGTGCAGCCAAATTCTTAAGTACCTTTGACTTAACTGCAGGGTACTGGCAGATTGACATGGCCCCAGGAGCAAAAGAGAAAACAACATTCTCCACACCTGATGGGCACTATCAGTTCACTGTTATGCCCTTTGGTTTAAAGAATGCCCCTGCCACCTTCCAGAGGTTGGTGAATCAAGTCCTTGCTGGGTTGGAGTCCTTTAGTGCAGCTTATCTTGATGATATTGCTGTCTTTAGCTCCACCTGGCAGGATCACCTGGTCCACCTTGGGAAGGTTTTAAAAGCCCTGCAAACTGCAGGTCTAACTATCAAGGCATCCAAATGCCAGATAGGGCAGGGCACTGTGGTGTACTTGGGCCACCTTGTTGGTGGAGGCCAGGTACAGCCCTTACAGCCCAAGATCCAGGCCATCCTGGACTGGGCAGCTCCAACAACCCAGACCCAAGTCAGGGCATTCCTTGGCTTGACTCGGTACTACAGGAGGTTTGTGAAGGGATATGGGTCCATTGTGACTCCCCTCACAGAACTCGCCTCCAAGAAGATGCCCAAGAAGGTTAACTGGACAGTTAGTTGCCAAAAGTCTTTTGACACCCTGAAAGAAGCAATGTGCTCAGCACCAATTCTGAAGGCTCCAGATTATGCCAAGCAGTTCATAGTGCAGACTGATGCCTCTGAGCTAGGGATAGGAGCGATCCTATCCCAGACCAATGATGAAGGCCAAGACCAACCTGTTGCTTTTATAAGCAGAAGGCTTCTCCCCAGGGAGCAGCGTTGGAGTGCCATTGAGAGGGAGGCCTTTGCTGTGGTTTGGTCCCTGAAGAAGTTGAGACCATACTTGTTTGGTACTCACTTCCTAGTTCAAACTGATCACAGACCGCTCAGATGGCTAATGCAAATGAAAGGGGAAAATCCTAAACTGTTGAGGTGGTCCATCTCCCTACAGGGAATGGACTTTGAAGTGGAACACAGACCTGGGACTGCCAATGCAGATGGACTTTCCAGGTTCTTCCACTTAGACAATGAAGACTCTAGGGAAAGGTTAGTCATTATCTTTCGTTTGGGGGGGGGTGGGGGTTGTGTGAGAAAGTGCCCTCTTTCTGCATGGTATGCCCCCACGTTTTGCTAAATTGCTGATGTTCTTTGAGTGAGTGTGCCCTGGGCTCCTGCTAATCAGGTGCCCAGGGCCTATGTTCCTTCTCTAAAACTGCATTGAAGCCTAAACCCAATTGGCATCTCTGGCCACATGTCAGCCCCTGGTAAATGGTACCACGGGTACCCGGGGCACTGTGACCAGAGAAGGCCTCTAAGGGCTGCAGCACTTATTGTGCCACCCTTAGAGGTCCTGTACCCTGACACTCACACACTGCCTTTGCAGGCTGCGTGTCTTGGTGCAGAACAAAGTGAAGAGTCGACATGGCACACATCCCTGTGTGCCATGCCCACAAACCACTGCCCTGGCATACATCAGTCACCCCTCTGGCTGGGTGCACTATGCCAGTGGTGAGGGTACAGGTGCATGAGCCCTGTACCCCTACAGTGCCCAAGTCCATTCCTGGGCACTGTGTGCAGTGCTGCCATTAAGAGTATATGGTGCTGGGAGTTTGTCATTACGAACTCCACCGCACCATGATGGCTACACTGAAGACTGGGAAGTTTGGTATCAAACTTCTCAGCACATTAAACCCACACTGATGCCAGTGTGGGATTTAATGTAAAATGCACACCAGAGGGCATCTTCGAGATGCCCCCTGAAACTCGACCAACTTCTAGTGACCTCACTGAGTGGCTGCTTAGGCGGCCACCACCAGACATGTTTCTGGACCCCTGGATCGAGAGCCTGCTGCTCTCGGGGGGGCCTGAAACAATGCACATCCTGGGACGAGGTGCCAAGCCTCCTCCCCCAGAATGGGCAGGGTTCACGAAGGAGAAGCTTCAAAGGCATGCCGCTTTTGTGAGCCTCTCCAGACCATTTGCTGCTTTCAGCAACTGGTCCCCACTGGTTCTACCCCCCTCTTTGGGCGGGAGATCCGGCGGGGAAAAACAATTGAGTAAGGGAGGTGTGCCCACCTCTGCCAACTCCACCCCTCAGGTGGGGGAGGTGAGGTGAAGCACAACCTCGAGTCCCCGCCATCTTGAGGATGGGGGGACCCAGCCAACCAGGGACAGGCTCCTGCCCCCCTCCCCCTGGACAGTGGCAGAATAGGGGGTGTACCCACCCCAGGGAAGGGACCCATTGGTCCCTGCCCTTTACCTACCTGTAACGCCCCTAAATTCAGTATTTAGGGGGCACCCTGAACCTTACTTCCTCAGATCCAGCCTACCAACAAGAAGAAAAGGACGAAGAGCCGTGCAGAGCGAACAAGAGGACGATGCCCACTGACTTGGCCCCAGCCGTACAGGCCTGTCTCCCCTCGAACCTGCTTCTGCGAAATCCCAGCGTGTCCAGCAGCCAGCAACCTCAAAAACCCCGGAGGACCTGCCTGCCTTCACTTCCAAGACTGTTTCTCCCGTGAACACCGGTCGTGTTTAACCTGCAGCTTCTGGCTCCGGCCGGACACCGCGAATCCAGCCCACTCTGCACCCGCCGAACCCGGCCCGAGCTTGAGTGGAAAAACACCACGAGGAGGTCACCCCGGCGATCCAGACCCGAGATCCGGCGACTCCTGACCTGCCTCAAGCCTCCAGACGACGCCTGCAGCCTCAATCCAGAGGCCCCCCTCTACCGCGACCAGAGCGGTTAAGAAAATCCGACCCTAAAAGGCACCCCTGCACCCGACGCTCCACGGCCTTGTGTGCCCAAACCAACGGTGCCTAACCACCCCAAGACATTCCAACTTACCCATCGAAGTGGTGGTCGCACCCAGAAGGTCCTCGTCCCCGAGCCTGCAGCGCTTCTTCAAACCGGAGGCTCTCCATAGAAAACAACAGGGCGTCCGATGTCGAAACAGCACTCTGCACCCGGCCGCCCCAGTGCCGCTGAGGGTGCACCTTTTGTGCCTACTTGTTTCCCCATTTGCCCTGACCTAAACCCTAGGAGCTTTGCTCCCACAACCCAGTGGCCTGCTTGCCAGCAGCCACCAACCCGAGACCCCCTATCCTCCATAGGATAACATTGGGCCTCAACATTCTGCACCCGGCCGCCCTAGTGCCGCTGAGGGTGCAACAGTGCATCACTGACCCTGGGGGAACCCTTGTTCTAACCCCAGAACCTTAACTCCCACAGTAGTTTACTTACCTGCAAACCGATGACCTGTTTTTCCTCCATAGGATAACCTTGACAATTTTTCTTCGTAAAAACGACTAAGTGTGGAGTTTTGAAAACTAAAGATATTCTTTAAAAATCGTACAATTAACCAAAACTTGTTTTCTTACCTGTTTGCAGGACATGTCCCAGTGCTGAATCTAGGCATACAGCACTGAGTTAGAAAAAGTAACGTAAAAGTAACTTACCTGCAATTTGTTGAAACAGCCCATTCATTTCAATGTACTGCTCCAAAAAGTTTTTAAGTGTGGAGTTTTGCAATGTGAAAATATTCTTTAAAAATCGCACGAATAACAAAAACGCATTTACTCACCTGTTTCCAGGAAATGTCCCAGTGCTGAATCCAGGCATCCAGCACTGAGTTAGAAAAAGTAACGTAAAAGTAACTTACCTGCAATTTATTGAAAGCCTATTCATTCCAATGTACTGCATTTGCTAAGTGTTGCATACTACTGCTCCCCTGTAAATCAAACAACAATTTCCATTGCATTTTCAAACTGTTCGACATTCAGTAACTTATTACTACAAAGTATTTTATGCTTACCTGTGCCAGGCTTGCTTGGTTCTAAAATAAAACAGTATGTTTTTATACAAAAACAATTGGCCTAGAGTTCAGTTCTTGAGTGAGTGAATTAATTTGCTGACTGAGTGTGTACATCAAATGCTTAACACTGTCCTCTGATACTGCCTTACTGCTCGACCAAGCTACCACTATTAGAGGTGCTATCTAACTTTAACCTCTGCCTACCTCTGGAGTCACCTGGACCCTATACACACTATACCTCATTTTGGTGTAGTATATATAGAGCCAGTTTCTTACATCATGTAGGATAAATATACTACAGTTTACTCCTGTTAAATGGCCTGGTTTTACAAAGCTAAATGTTAGGGCACATTGACGATAAGCTCACATTGTGCGTTTGTTCTCATTTTGTTAGCAGTCAAGCTACCAGATATGCCTGTAAACTGAACTTTGGTTGACCTCACCTCCTTTCACAGTATATGTATGAGCTAACAAATACTGTTAATCTATTTTTACTCATACTCTCTACTCCAGTCAGAATACTTTTGAGGCTGAAATATCCTTAGATTCTGGAGACCCTTCCCATCCTCCACCTGCACGCCCAATCCCTTTCCCTGCTTTTATTCTTAACTTGATTGAAAACAGAAGCACACAAGAAAGCAACTACACATGCTAGACATGTGGTGAAGAGCTTGTGATGTGCAAGACATTGGTCCTTATCCTTCCTTGACCCTTTTATCCCATCGCAGTTAACAGGCTCAAAATGAGTTGCAAACTCTTTCCCCACTTCGTTCCCCTTCCTCTTCAGATGTGGTGCTCCTCAAACGTCACCTCCCCAAATCTTCTGCCTTCATTCGCTATTGTGGGATGACCTTAGTTAATGTGTGGAATCGCTGAGCACGTGTCAATACATAATTTCATTTTTAAAAAGGATTTTTTGCAGAAAGCATGTTTGAGCTGGTGTCCTGCCACCAGTGCCTTGTGGCAGGTCGTGGGTTCAGTGTCCACTGAGGACAGTAGCTAGTTATTGTAAGAGTACAATCCTGTCACGTTTAGGAGAAAACACTAAGGGCAGGAGATATGATTCTTATTAAGTAAATTATTTTAACTGCCAATATATCTTTGCAATCGGCGTTGCTGTTACTGAGCCAACAGGCTAGCACAACTACTAATCCTCTCTTGGACTGGCCACAACAGGCTGGGAGCCAGTAACCGGGACAGCTTGGGTTCAGGGAGACAGCTAACTGTGGGGACCAGCAGTCTCAGAATCCTCACAGCAAAATTCACCAGGATGGCTTTTCCAGTAAAGAAGTGGTCCTGATGCTGGGTATGCAAGATGCTAAGGATGCTTAAGGTTTCGGAGGAGATGCCTGGAATATTGCTGGGGCTACCCTGGGGTCCACTAATGTCATGGGTTGCCTCAGGACTTTATCTCCCACGATGCCCCAGTGGAGTCCAGTTGCACTGATCGACTGGCCTCCGGTTACAGTGGCTTCATCGGTTGTCCACAAGTGAGTGTCTCTTTCCTGCGGAAGGACTAGAGTCCACTTAGACAACTGCCACTGGTCCCACGTTCTTTGGGACACCACGGGCAGGTCAGGACTCTGTCTCCCAGCAGGCACTTTTGCTTCTAGCGGCGGACAGGTGATCTGGGCTCTGACAAGTGTTGCCTTCTTTTGGCTTTTGTATCCCTGGTTCTGAACAGGGAGATAGCCATCTAGCCCTTGGAGTTACTAGTTCTGACGTGGCCACAGTGGCTCCTTTTCCACAAGTGGCCACTACAGGGACAGTCCTTTTATATGGTTCAGCAGGTGCAGCCCAGCCTTTAGGGCAGCCTCTTTGCTGGGGCCAGGGAGCAGCGGTGCACTCCTGTCTTGCCAATCTAGCAGTGATGTGAAAACTGTGTGTCTGAGGTGCAACTTATATGCTCTCTTGTTTGTGGGAGAGGACGACTTGCTAGGCAATAGTTCTCACAAGGCTAACCTTCTGACAGTCCCTTCCATTGGGGTTGGCTCTCCAGCAATCCCACGATACCCCTTTCTAACCTAAAACAAGAGGGCGCATGCCTTCCACCCTTGTGAGGAGCTCTGGGCACGCCCAGACATAAGCCACTCCTGACAAACCGGTTCTGCAACAGGTTTTCCCCCTCTACAGGAGAAACCAACACCTAAGGAGCGGGCAGGTAATGTTGTGATCGCCATTTGCTTCACTGAGGCGGTAGCCTCTTCGAAGCTCGACCAACTGGTGCCATCAGAGTCCTGTTGCTGGAGGAGGCCACTCGGCCTTCCTTAAGCAATTCTTTGATTCCTGTTCCTGGGTGCACTTCATGCTTCCTGGGGTGGGGGGGTGACAACTGTTGCAGGTAAACAAGAAAGGCTAACGAAGATTTGGGCACTAAAGTGGTTACTTTCTAAAGTCCAGTAACATTACTTTAGATCTGATCTCAGCAGTAAGTCTGGTTTAATGTGGTGATTTAATTTGAGATCTTGGAATAATATCTTTGGTGGTTCCAGATGGAAGTTGGCACTTAGCAAGGTGGCTAGTCAAACTCCATGTTAGCCAGTGGGACCACAGGCCTTACTACAGCACAAATTGCAATTTCGTGTTTTCACTGTCGGTGCATGTTACGTATAAAAGGAAAATACCCTTTTTAATAATCTACATCCTGCCTGGTGGGCTACTGAGGCCTTCCCTAGGGATGACTTACTAATATTAGGAGAGTTTCGACCTGGCAAAAGGGTTTATTTTACAGTGATGAGCTGGCAGGTTTAAGCTGCCTGAACAGACTGAGGTGTCGGTGGTAGATGCATGTTTTCACCTTTGCTGCTGTTTTGGTGGCACAATCGAGTGCTGCTGTCTACTAGACACATTTAACTTACTAACCCTGGGTACTTCTCGCATTATATAGTATGGACTTATAAGTATGATAAATAAGCCAATCGGTTATGAGCCAATTGTACACATACTTTGGTGGGTCACAGCACATGCAGTGGGGCCTGGACAGCAGGACCCAGTGCACTACAGAGTTGGAAAAGCTAGTTGCGTTGTTAGTCCTAACATCCTTGGTGCATTCTTCCCCATAACCTTTTGCCTTCGCCCCTTCTGTTTTCTGAATTATTTTTGTTGGCATTGGGACTCTGTGCACTTTACCACAGCTAACCAGTGCTAAAGTGCTTGTGCTATCTCTAAAACATGGTAAAATAAGCCTACACCTGATTACCACATTTAATTTACTTGTAAGTCCCTAGCACATGGTACTTACTACATGTACCCAAGGCCTGTAAATTAAATGCTGCTAGTGGGCTTGCAGCACTCGTGCCACCCACTAAGGTAGCACTGTATAACATATCTCAGGCCTGCCATTGCTGCCTGTAATGCAGTTTTAATCTCCCATTTCGACCTGGTAAAATAAGCCTTTTTAATGTCACCTCTAAAGTAGGCCCTAAACAGCCCAAGGGGCATTGCATTTTAAAAGTAGGACGTGTTTTTAAGTCTTACATGTCCTGTTAGTGAAAAACTCGTCAATTCGTTCTCCGTTACTGTAAGGCCCATCTCTCTGATTGAATAACATTGGGTTACCTTATTACATTCAATAAGTAATAACTTTTGATGGGGACAGATGGGAATGTAAGGTTTGGACTCAAATGAATTGTTATTTAAAATCCTCTATTATGGTGTAGTCTTATTTTTAAGTCACAATTTTGAAAGTGCTACGTTTAGAAAGTTGCTAACAGAACAATTGAAGGATGAAATGCTGAAGCATTGTCAAACATTCACCCAAAGTACAGTGATCTGGGCCTAAATACATTGTTTTTTTGATCACCATGCCAGACCAGTTTAGATCCAGCCATATGCAAAGCAGTCTTGACCCTGCTCCCCATGGGAACAGCTCATCCCGAACTGCCAGGCCAAGTCCTCCCTGGCCTGGAAACAAGCATCCTGGGACCTATTTCAGGGTTTAGAAAGTTGACATTTTTCTTGTCCTTACAATTTGGTGCCTGCTGCCACTGTCTTGGGTCACATTGCTGTGAATAGCTCCGCTTTTGCTCTTTGTGTATACCCGAAGACCGGGAGAGAAAAGGGGATGATGGTTGGGCGCGGAGCTGTTCAATGCCCCACTTAAATTTCAAAGAGCTGCCTCCAGTATACTCACAAAGGAACCTGACACCAACCTTTTGGCACCCCAGACTTCTTGGAGCCTTGGCAGGGGAAGGAATGACCTTTCCAGAACCAGATGCGGGGATAAACTGGAAGATTACCCCTCTTCAAAAGCTGGCACAAGGTATAAATATTGGGCCACTTTTCAATACACTTTTGGATCTGTGGAAGACTTCAGGACTGTTGATACCCAGAGGACTACCCTGCTGCTTGAGGCCAGCTGTGCTGCTTGAAACCACGACTACCAGTGGCAAGTGGCTAGACTCCTTTGTGAGCTACAGGGACATAAGCTCCAGAGACCTTGAACACTTAAAAGGTGCTGCTCCTGCCTAACCCTAAAAGTTGGGACTGAGAAACTTTCACCAAAAAGTGCCAGAAGAACCGACTGAAGACCAAGACCTACCTGCCAGCTGATTCACCCAAGGTGCATTGCCGGTCGGCCTGACTTCGCGGTAGCTCCCGCTATGTTCTTTTCCACAGCAGCAAATCCTGTTCAGCAGATCCTCCGTCGGCGGTATCTGGCGTCATGGAGCCCTCTGGCTGCAGCATGCAGCTTTTGTCCCAATGGAGATTTTCGTCTCCAAACAGTTGTCCAAGTCTTCACCGGATATGACTGCGACAGGTTCCCCATCGACCGCTACTACCTTCTCGTCCTGGAAATCCAACTTCTCCTGCTCTGAGATTTTTCCCACCATTGTTGACTGCTTCACCGAGACTTCGACTAGTGATGACTACTCCTCAGGCACAGCCTGCTGCCTTGCTGAACTCTGCCTTCTCCTGCACTTTTTCTCAGAATTTCTTCTAAGTCTGAAGGTAAGCCGAAACCAGACCCAATCCAACTCCTCTGTCTGACCTGTGATCCGTCGTGGTCGACCTTAACTTTTGACTTTGCCCCAGTCTCGCGCAACCAGATACCTGCGTTCAGTGCTTTGATCTTTTAGGCACTATTTTTCACTAAAAGCTTTATCAATTTATAACTGGTTCTACTGATTGGTTTATTCTGTTTTGGTCTAATTTTATTTATTAAAATTTGTCCTATTTTTCTAAATTGGTTTGGTATTTTTCTCGTCATGTTTTCACTTTATTACTGTTTGTGTGCTGCATACATATTTTGAACATTTCCTCTAAGTTAAGCCTGACTGCTTTTGCACCAAGCTACCAGAGGCTTGGACACAGGTTAATTTAATGACTTTTTGTGGTTCACCCTGAAAAAGGATTGTGGTTGTTGCTTGAGAAGGGTTTTACCCGCTGTAGCAAAGTGCCCCTTTTTGCATGGTTACCTCCTAACTTTTTGCCAGGTACCTGATGCTAACTTGACTGAGTGTGTGCTGGGGCCCTGCTAACCAGGCCCCAGCACCTGTGCTCTTTCCCAAAACTGTACGTTTGTTTCCAACCCCCGTCAAAGCCCTCCACTTTTTAGTGGCAGGCCAGACGTGAACATTAGTAAGCAGAGTAGGAGTGTCCATCTTGAATATTGGAGAATTATTACCAATAGAAACAGGGATGTGTCCCTCTCCCCAAAGGGAGGGGGCACCCAAAGGGTGTAGTCACCCTAGGGGGCAGTAGCTATTGGCTACAGCCCTCGGACCTCAGTAGCGCCCTTAAATGTAGTATTTAAGAGCTCCCCTGAACCTTGTTCCTCAAATTCAACAACCTATGAAGGACCGAAGAGCCGTACAGCTTTTGAGAAGACGACTACTGACTTGGCCCCAGCCCCACCGGCCTGTCTCCTCCAGCGACCCTGCTCCAAGAAGCCAGCGTGGCCTGCAGCCAGCAACCTCCAAGAACCCCGGGGACCTGCGCTGTCTTCAACAAAGACTCTTGTCTCCTGTATACACTGGATTTCTCCAACGAGAAACTAACTCGAGGATTCTGGATCCAGGTGGATCCGCAGCACTTGCACCACTCTGCACCCTCACCCACGGCCTGAGTCCCTGTGGCCCACCGACCCAGTGAAGTCTCCCCGGCGATCCTGACCTGGGATCCAACGTTGGACGACCTCTCCTGACCTTCCCCTCGACGCCTGCAGCCTCAACCTGAAGGGTCCCCCCCCGACCGCGACTGGATCTGGTGAGAAAAAATAGACTGCTAAAGACACCCTTGCACCCGCAGCCCCCAGGCCTTTGTGTGCCCAACCAACGGTGTCCCTGCATCCCCCCTGTGAGAAAATGGGGTTGTCACAGTACCCCCCCAGTTTTTGCCTGGCTTTTGATGCAACTTAGACTGTAGAGTGCTGGGTCGCTGCTGTCCACATTCCCAGTACCAGTGTTCTTCCTACCCTAAAAACACATGTCCACAATTGGTGCTTCTGCCCCCTGTAAGTCCTTAGTAAGAGGTACCCAGGGCCTGTAGGCTGAAGAGGGTCCCCTGGGACCCCCCTGTGAGAAAGTGCCATCTTTCTTACATGGTATGCCCCCACTTTTTGCTGAATGGCTGATGTACTTTGACTGAGTGTGCCCTGGGCTCCTGCCAACCAGGTACCCAGGGCCTGTGTTCCTTCCCTAAAATTGCATTGATACCTACACCCAATTGACATCCCTGGCCACAGGTCAGCCCCTGGTAAATGGTACCATGGGTACCCAGGGCACTGTGACCAGGGAAGGCCCCTAAGGGCTGCAGCACTTGTTGTGCCACCCTTAGGGACCCTGCACCTTACACACACACACTGCCTTTGCAGGCTGCGTGTCTTGGTGCAGAACAAAAGTGAAGAGTCGACATGGCTCACATCCCTGTGTGCCATGCCTACCAGCCACTGCCCTGGCCTAGGTCAGCCACCCCTCTAGCTGGGTGCACTATGCCAGTGGTGAGGGCATAGAGGCATGAGCCCTGTGCCCCTACAGTGCCCAAGTCCATTCTTGGGCATTGTAAGTGCAGTGCTGCCATTAAGAGTATATGGTGCTGGGAGTCTGTCATTACGAACTCCACAGCACCATAATGGCCCCACTGAAGACTAAGAAGTTTGGTATCAAACTTCTCAGCACATTAAACCCCCACTGATGCCAGTGTGGGATTTAATGTAAAACTCACTCAGAGGGCATCTTAGAGATGCCCCCTGAAACCAACCCGACCTCCAGTGTCCGGACTGAGTGGCTGCCCAGGCTGCCACCACCAGACATGTTTCTGGACCCCTGGGTCGAGAGCCTCTGCTCTCAGGGGCCTGAAACAATGCACATCCCGGGACGAGGTGCCAAAGCCTCCTCCCCCAGGATGGGCAGGGGGAGCTTCAAAGGCCTGCCGCCTTTGGAGTTTCCCCAGACCATTTGCTGCTTCCAGCAAACTGGTCCCCACTGGTTCTACCCCCACTCCTGGCGGGAGAACCGGCGGGAAAACCAGAAGCAGGAAATGGGTTGTGCCCACCTCTGCCAACTCCACCCCTAAGGTGGGGGAGGCGAGGTGAAGCACAAACTCGAGTCCCCGCCATCTTGAGGATGGGGGGACCTGACCAACCAGGGACAGGCTCCTGCCCCCTCCCACTGGAGAGGAACAGAATAGGGGGTGTACCCACCCCAGGGAAGGGACCCATTGGTCCCTGCCCTTACCTACCTGTAACCACCCCTAAATTTAGTATTTAGGGGCTCCCTGAACCTTCCTTCCGGAGTTCCCAAATCCGAAAACAAGAAGAGAAGACGAAGCAAGAAGACCAGCCGTGCAGCTGCTAAAAGGAGGCGACAACAACTGACTTGGCCCCAGCCCTACCGGCCTGTCGACCTCTGAACCTGCTCCTGCGGAATCCCGGCCTCAGCAACCTCACAAACCCCGGAGGACCTGACTTCTGTGCTACAGCCTTCGACCCAGGGACTCCCACGAGCAGTGGTACTGCTCAAAAGAAAACCTACCAAAGACCCGGCCCTGGCACGGAGCCGCGAAACCTGCACACTCTGCACCCGCCGAGTCCAGCCTGTGCCTGAGTGACCAAAGACCTCGAGGACGTCCCCCGGCGATTCTGACCTGGAATCCAGTGGCCAAGGACCCTCCTCGACGACCCAGACGACGCCTGCAGCCTCAGGACAAGGGACCCCTCCAACCGCGACCAGCAGGGGGTAAGATTTCCCGACCTCAAAGACACCCCTGCACCCGGCGCCCCACGGCCCCCTGTGCCCAACTCCTGGGTGTCAACCTATCCTCCAAGACCCCAACTTACCTCCTGAAGTGTTGGTCGTCCCTGAAGAATCACCGTCCCCGAGCCTGCAGCCTTTCTTCACCTTTCACGACCTCTATTGTTTAACATTGAGCGCCCGACGGCTCAAAAGCACCCTGCACCCAGCCGCCCGAGTGCCCCTGGAAGTGCAACCTCTATCCTAACCTACTTCCCTACTTGCCCTGAGCAAGTGACCAGGAGCCCAGCTCCCACAGTCGCGTGGCCTGCTTGCCAGCAGCCACCAACCCGGGGCCCCCGCCTGCCATAGGATAACATTGGGCCTTCTCACTCTGCACCCGGCCGCCCCTGTGCCGCTGAGGGTGTAAAAACTGTACTTACCTGATCCTGGGGGACCCCTGAGTCTTACCCAGAACCTTAACCCTGCCAGTCAAGTACTTACCCGAAATCCGATAACTCACTTTTCTTCCATAGGGTTCCATTGACTGGTTTTCTGCGAAATTTCTTCTAAGTGTGGAGTTCTGAAACTTTAGAATATTCACCAAAAATCAACCGAGTCACGAAAACGAAAATACTCACCTAGTATTAGGAGGGGCCTCAGTGCTGGACCCGAGTGCCCAACACTGGCCCTAAAAAGTAATCGCAACGTTACTTACCGTTAACTCACTTTTCTTTCATAGGGATCCATTGACTGGTTTTCTGTGAAATTTCTTCTAAGTGTCGATTTCTGTATTTTACAAATATTCTTTAAAAATCGAACAAACTACAAAAACGTAATTACTTACCTGTTTTAAGTAAATGTCCCAGTGCTGAACCTAGGAGTCCAGCACTGGATTACAAAAGTAACGTAAACATACTTTGCTTGCACACTGTATTTCCTTTCATAGGATAACATTGGTAATTTTACCCAGAAAAGTTTCTAAGTGTCAGCTTTTGAAATATAGTAATATTCTTCAAAAATCACTACAATAACCAAAACGCTTTTTCTTACCTGTTTACAGGAAGTGTCCCAGGACTGAATCCAGGATCCAGTCCTGTGGTTAGAAAAAGTGCTCTGCAAAGTAATCAATTGTAATTAAGTATAATTTTCCATTGAGCTCAATGTTGCATTGAATTTGACCCTGTGTTGCCTCTTGCACCAACTGTGATAACCACTATCAACAAAGTCTATTGCCTATCTGTAAGGTGAATAACCAAAGCATCTCATACTGAGAAAGTATATTTTGATCCTATTGTTGGTTCTAAAATAAAACAAGCATATATTTTTTTATATACAAACCATTGGCCTAGAGTTCAGTTCTTGAGTGTGTGGCTTCATTTGCTGACTGAGTGTGTACAACAAATGCTTTACACTGTCCTCTGATACTGCCTTACTGCTCGACCAAGCTACCACTTTGGAGAGTAAGGTTATATCTAACTTTAGCCTCTGTCAACCCTCTGGGGACTGTGGACTCTGTACACCCTGAACCTTACTTAGGTACAGTATATACAGAGCCACTTTCCTACATTGGTGGATCAGCGGTGGGATACAAACTTGCATTTGTTGGACTACTTGGTTACCATCTGATCACACGACAGAACTCTTAAATTGCCTTTAGAATTCTGATTTTTTTAATTGGCATTTTTTTTACCAAATTACTAAAAGTCTTGTTAGGGCCTTGCTTAAGTCCCTGTAGCATCTTAGAAAATAAAAAGTCACTATAGCCAAGGTTAGAGGGGTTAGAATTTTTTTTAAAAAATGTCTCAAGACAAGAACCCAGCTACTAGTGAAGATAATAATGACATACAGGAACTGGTTGAGGAGCTCGACCTCACCCCTTATCTTCATTTGTCTTTCAAAGAGATAAGGTCCTTATGCAAACTTAAAGATATACCAATGGGCCAGCATCCAACCAAACAAGGGCTCCAGGAGCTCCTGGCTGAGTATGCTAAAGCCCACCCCTCTGAGCATGGTGATGACCCAACAGAGGAGGAAAGGAATGAGGAGGATGGGGATGGTAACCCACCTCCATCACTTCCTAGGGAAGATAGGGTCCCTGCACCCTTAACTCCAAGAATAGACCTCTGGGGACCTAGGGGCCACCTAGGTGGTCCTGGTCCCAGAGAGGACACTGAGGATAGCCTCAGTGAGGAGGACAACTTGTTAGCCAGGTTGGCCAAACGACTGGACCTAGAGACCAGACTCCTGGCTCTAGAGAAGGAAAGACAGGAGATGGGTTTAGCACCCATCAATGGTGGCAACAATACTAAAAATAAGGATAGGGAGGAAACTTCTGAACCTAAAATCCCCAAAGGGATTGTCCCTAAGTTTGAGGAAGGTGATGACATCACCAAATGGTTCACAGCCTTTGAGAGGGCTTGTGAAATAAGAAGAGTAAAGAAACCTCTGTGGGGGCACTCCTGTGGGAACTGTTCTCTGGTAACTGCAGAGACAGGCTTCTGACCCTCTCTGGGCCAGAGGCAGGGTCCTATGACCTCATGAAGAGTACTCTGATTGAGGGATTTGGGCTCACTACTGAGGAGTATAGAATTAGATTCAGGGGGGCTCACAAAACCCAGACCCAGTCCTGGATTGACTTCGTGGACTACTCAGTAAAGACACTGGATGGCTGGTTAGCTGGACATAATGTGCATGATTTTTCTGGACTTTACAATTTGTTTATGAAGGAACACATACTAAGTAATTGCACAAATGAAAAGTTGCATCAGCATTTGGTAGACCTAGGTCTAATTTCTCCCCAAGAATTGGGAAAGAAGGCAGACCACTGGGTCAAGACTAGGGTGACAAGGACAACCACTGGGGGTGACCAAAAGAAGGTGGTCACCAAACCCCCCAGGGGAAAGGTGGTGAGAATCCCCAAGATAAAAAGTCTGAGTCTTCCAAAGGGCCCCAAAAACCTGTTCAGGGGGTGGGTCCCAAACTACTCCCTATGTGCCTCAACCCTATAGGGGGAAGAACTTTGATCCCTTGAAGGCCTGGTGTAATAACTGTAAGAAGTCAGGACACCTCACTGTAGACAAAACTTGCCCCCACAACAAAGCCCCTAAGGCACCCAGTACAGCTACTCCTGGGGCAGCAAGTTTACAGATGGGATCAGAAGTGTACCCTGAGCAAATCTGGGAACCCACTGAGGCAAGTCTGGTCTCCCTAGGGGAAGTGGAATTTGCCACTGTAGCTGTGTGGCCACCCAACTTAAAGAAGTATTTGCAATACCCCTGGGTGAATGGAACTAGAGTAGAGGCTCTGAGGGATACAGGTGCCAGTGTCACTATGGTGAGGGACACACTGGTTTCCCCTGAGCAATACTTGATTGGGAAAACTTACCCAGTCACCAATGCTGACAGTGTCACCACTAGTCATCCCATGGCCCTGGTGACATTAGGCTGGGGGGGTTACTGGCCTGAAGCAGGTAGTGGTCTCTCCGAAGTTACCAGCTGCATGTCTGCTAGGAAATGATCTGGAAACCTCAGCCTGGGCAGAGGTAGAGCTAAAGGCCCATGCAGCCATGCTGGGCATCCCTGAATTGGTGTGTGTAAAAACAAGAGCACAGAGCAAAAGGCAGGGTGAAGAAATAGTGTTGGAGCCTGGAATGATGGCCCAGCCTACCAAGAGAAAAGGAAAGAAGACTGGCGGACCAGCTTCTACACAGTCACAAGAGCAGGACCCCTCTCCTCAGGGAGAGAACCTGGAAGCCCCAGAGGGAACTGAGCCCCTAGAGCTTGACCCTTACCAGGTTGAACTCTTGGGCCCAGGGGGACCCTCTAGGGAAGAGCTGTGCCAGGGACAGCAAGACTGTCCCACTCTTGAAAGCCTGAGGCAGCAAGCTGTTTCAGAAGCCAAGGGAGATGTCAGTGGTACCCACAGAGTCTATTGGGAAGAGGGATTACTGTACACTGAGGCAAAAGACCCCAACCCTGGAACCACCAGGAGAGTGGTAGTGCCCCAGAAGTACAGGGAGTTCCTCCTAACTTTGGCTCATGACATCCCCCTAGCTGGACATCTGGGCCAAACCAAAACTTGGGAAAGGCTAGTTAGCCACTTTTACTGGCCCCAGATGCACCAAAAGGTGAAGGAGTTTGTCAGCTCCTGTGTTACCTGTCAAGCCAGTGGCAAGACAGGTGGCCATCCAAAGGCCCCCTGATACCACTACCTGTGGTGGGGGTTCCCTTTGAAAGGGTAGGTGTGGACATAGTGGGTCCACTGGAACCTCCCACAGCCTCAGGGAACAAATTCATACTGGTGGTAGTGGATCATGCCACTAGGTATCCTGAGGCTATTCCCCTTAGGACTACTACAGCTCCTGCAGTAGCCAAAGCCCTCATTGGTGTCTTCACCAGGGTAGGGTTTCCTAAGGAGGTGGTTTCAGACAGAGGTTCCAACTTCATGTCTGCTTACCTGACCCACATGTGGAAGGAGTGTGGGGTGCAGTACAAGTTTACTACACCCTACCATCCACAAACCAATGGCCTTGTTGAGAGGTTCAACAAGACATTGAAAGGCATGATCATGGGGCTCCCTGAAAAACTCAAAAGGAGATGGGATGTCCTACTACCATGCCTGCTTTTCGCTTACAGAGAAGTGCCACAGAAGGGGTAGGTTTCTCACCCTTTGAACTTCTGTTTGGCCATCCTGTGAGGGGACCACTCTGTCTTGTAAAGGAGGGCTGGGAGAGACCTCTCCAAGAACCCAAACAAGATATAGTGGACTATGTGCTTGGCCTAAGGTCCAGAATGGCTGAGTACATGGAAAAGGCATCCAAGAACCTTGAGGCCAGCCAGGAGCTTCAGAAGCACTGGTATGACCAAAAAGCTGCACTGGTTGAATTCCAACCTGGGCAACAGGTATGGGTTTTGGAGCCAGTGGCACCAAGGGCCCTCCAGGACAGATGGAGTGGCCCTTACCCTATCCTAGAGAAAAGAGTGAGGTCACCTACCTGGTTGACCTGGGCACCAGCAGGACACCCAAAAGGGTTATCCATGTGAACCGCCTAAAACTCTACAATGACAGGGCTGACATCACCATGCTGATGGTGACAGATGAGGAACAGGAAGCTGAGAGTGAACCTCTCCCTGATCTCCTCTCCCACAGCCCAAAAGATGGGTCAGTAGATGGAGTTGTCTTTTCAGACACCCTCACTGCCCAACAGCAGACTGACTGCCAGCAAGTCTTGCAGCAGTATGCTGGGCTCTTTTCCTTGACCCCTGGTCTGACAAACTGGTGTACCCATGATGTGGACACTGGTGACAGTGCACCTGTCAAAAACAAGATCTATCGTCAGTCAGACCAAGTTAAGGAAAGCATCAGAGCTGAAGTCAGCAAGATGCTGGAGCTAGGGGTTATTGAGCCCTCTGAGAGCCCCTGGGCTAGCCCAGTGGTTCTGGTCCCCAAACCTCATCAAAAGGGTGAAAAGAGAGAGATGAGGTTTTGTGTGGACTATAGGGGTCTCAACTCTGTCACCAAGACAGATGCACACCCTATCCCAAGAGCTGATGAACTGATAGACAGATTGGGTGCAGCCAAATACCTGAGTACCTTTGACTTAACTGCAGGGTACTGGCAGATTGGCATGGCCCCAGGAGCCAAACAGAAAACAGCATTCTCCACACCTGATGGGCATTTTCAGTTCACTGTTATGCCCTTTGGTTTAAAGAATGCCCCTGCCACCTTCCAGAGGTTGGTGAATCAAGTCCTTGCTGGGTTGGAGTCCTTTAGTGCAGCTTATCTTGATGATATTGCTGTCTTCAGTTCCACCTGGCAGGATCACCTGGTCCACCTTGGGAAGGTTTTAAAGGCCCTGCAAACTGCAGGCCTAACTATCAAGGCATCCAAATGCCAGATAGGGCAGGGCACTGTGGTGTACTTGGGCCACCTGGTTGGTGGAGGCCAGGTACAACCCTTACAGCCCAAGATCCAGGCTATCCTGGACTGGGTAGCTCCAACAACTCAGACCCAAGTCAGGGCATTCCTTGGCTTGACTGGGTACTACAGGAGGTTTGTGAAGGGATATGGGTCCATTGTGACTCCCCTCACAGAACTCACCTCCAAGAAGATGCCAAAGAAAGTAAACTGGACAGTCTGTTGCCAAAAGGCTTTTGACACTCTGAAAGAAGCAATGTGCTCAGCACCAATTCTAAAAGCACCAGATTATGCCAAGCAGTTCATTGTGCAGACTGATGCCTCTGAGCTAGGGATAGGAGCGGTCCTATCCCAGACCAATGATGAAGGCCAAGACCAACCTGTTGCTTTTATAAGCAGAAGGCTTCTCCCCAGGGAGCAGCGTTGGAGTGCCATTGAGAGGGAGGCCTTTGCTGTGGTCTGGTCCCTGAAGAAGCTGAGGCCCTACCTGTTTGGAACTCACTTCCTAGTTCAAACTGACCACAGACCTCTCAGGTGGCTAATGCAAATGAAAGGAGAAAACCCAAAACTGTTGAGGTGGTCCATCTCCCTACAGGGAATGGACTTTGAAGTGGAACACAGACCTGGCACTGCCCATGCCAATGCAGATGGCCTTTCCAGGTTCTTCCACTTAGACAATGAAGACTCCATAGGGCAAGGTTAGTCTCATCATCTTTCGTTTGGGGGGAGTTGTGTGAGAAAGTGCCATCTTTCTTACATGGTATGCCCCCACTTTTTGCTGAATGGCTGATGTACTTTGACTGAGTGTGCCCTGGGCTCCTGCCAACCAGGTACCCAGGGCCTGTGTTCCTTCCCTAAAATTGCATTGATACCTACACCCAATTGACATCCCTGGCCACAGGTCAGCCCCTGGTAAATGGTACCATGGGTACCCAGGGCACTGTGACCAGGGAAGGCCCCTAAGGGCTGCAGCACTTGTTGTGCCACCCTTAGGGACCCTGCACCTTTACACACACACACTGCCTTTGCAGGCTGCGTGTCTTGGTGCAGAACAAAAGTGAAGAGTCGACATGGCTCACATCCCTGTGTGCCATGCCTACCAGCCACTGCCCTGGCCTAGGTCAGCCACCCCTCTAGCTGGGTGCACTATGCCAGTGGTGAGGGCATAGAGGCATGAGCCCTGTGCCCCTACAGTGCCCAAGTCCATTCTTGGGCATTGTAAGTGCAGTGCTGCCATTAAGAGTATATGGTGCTGGGAGTCTGTCATTACGAACTCCACAGCACCATAATGGCCCCACTGAAGACTAAGAAGTTTGGTATCAAACTTCTCAGCACATTAAACCCCCACTGATGCCAGTGTGGGATTTAATGTAAAACTCACTCCAGAGGGCATCTTAGAGATGCCCCCTGAAACCAACCCGACCTCCAGTGTCCGGACTGAGTGGCTGCCCAGGCTGCCACCACCAGACATGTTTCTGGACCCCTGGGTCGAGAGCCTCTGCTCTCAGGGGCCTGAAACAATGCACATCCCGGGACGAGGTGCCAAAGCCTCCTCCCCCAGGATGGGCAGGGGGAGCTTCAAAGGCCTGCCGCCTTTGGAGTTTCCCCAGACCATTTGCTGCTTCCAGCAAACTGGTCCCCACTGGTTCTACCCCCACTCCTGGCGGGAGAACCGGCGGGAAAACCAGAAGCAGGAAATGGGTTGTGCCCACCTCTGCCAACTCCACCCCTAAGGTGGGGGAGGCGAGGTGAAGCACAAACTCGAGTCCCCGCCATCTTGAGGATGGGGGACCTGACCAACCAGGGACAGGCTCCTGCCCCCTCCCACTGGAGAGGAACAGAATAGGGGGTGTACCCACCCCAGGGAAGGGACCCATTGGTCCCTGCCCTTACCTACCTGTAACCACCCCTAAATTTAGTATTTAGGGGCTCCCTGAACCTTCCTTCCGGAGTTCCCAAATCCGAAAACAAGAAGAGAAGACGAAGCAAGAAGACCAGCCGTGCAGCTGCTAAAAGGAGGCGACAACAACTGACTTGGCCCCAGCCCTACCGGCCTGTCGACCTCTGAACCTGCTCCTGCGGAATCCCGGCCTCAGCAACCTCACAAACCCCGGAGGACCTGACTTCTGTGCTACAGCCTTCGACCCAGGGACTCCCACGAGCAGTGGTACTGCTCAAAAGAAAACCTACCAAAGACCCGGCCCTGGCACGGAGCCGCGAAACCTGCACACTCTGCACCCGCCGAGTCCAGCCTGTGCCTGAGTGACCAAAGACCTCGAGGACGTCCCCCGGCGATTCTGACCTGGAATCCAGTGGCCAAGGACCCTCCTCGACGACCCAGACGACGCCTGCAGCCTCAGGACAAGGGACCCCTCCAACCGCGACCAGCAGGGGGTAAGATTTCCCGACCTCAAAAGACACCCCTGCACCCGGCGCCCCACGGCCCCCTGTGCCCAACTCCTGGGTGTCAACCTATCCTCCAAGACCCCAACTTACCTCCTGAAGTGTTGGTCGTCCCTGAAGAATCACCGTCCCCGAGCCTGCAGCCTTTCTTCACCTTTCACGACCTCTATTGTTTAACATTGAGCGCCCGACGGCTCAAAAGCACCCTGCACCCAGCCGCCCGAGTGCCCCTGGAAGTGCAACCTCTATCCTAACCTACTTCCCTACTTGCCCTGAGCAAGTGACCAGGAGCCCAGCTCCCACAGTCGCGTGGCCTGCTTGCCAGCAGCCACCAACCCGGGAGCCCCCGCCTGCCATAGGATAACATTGGGCCTTCTCACTCTGCACCCGGCCGCCCCTGTGCCGCTGAGGGTGTAAAAACTGTACTTACCTGATCCTGGGGGACCCCTGAGTCTTACCCAGAACCTTAACCCTGCCAGTCAAGTACTTACCCGAAATCCGATAACTCACTTTTCTTCCATAGGGTTCCATTGACTGGTTTTCTGCGAAATTTCTTCTAAGTGTGGAGTTCTGAAACTTTAGAATATTCACCAAAAATCAACCGAGTCACGAAAACGAAAATACTCACCTAGTATTAGGAGGGGCCTCAGTGCTGGACCCGAGTGCCCAACACTGGCCCTAAAAAGTAATCGCAACGTTACTTACCGTTAACTCACTTTTCTTTCATAGGGATCCATTGACTGGTTTTCTGTGAAATTTCTTCTAAGTGTCGATTTCTGTATTTTACAAATATTCTTTAAAAATCGAACAAACTACAAAAACGTAATTACTTACCTGTTTTAAGTAAATGTCCCAGTGCTGAACCTAGGAGTCCAGCACTGGATTACAAAAGTAACGTAAACATACTTTGCTTGCACACTGTATTTCCTTTCATAGGATAACATTGGTAATTTTACCCAGAAAAGTTTCTAAGTGTCAGCTTTTGAAATATAGTAATATTCTTCAAAAATCACTACAATAACCAAAACGCTTTTTCTTACCTGTTTACAGGAAGTGTCCCAGGACTGAATCCAGGATCCAGTCCTGTGGTTAGAAAAGTGCTCTGCAAAGTAATCAATTGTAATTAAGTATAATTTTCCATTGAGCTCAATGTTGCATTGAATTTGACCCTGTGTTGCCTCTTGCACCAACTGTGATAACCACTATCAACAAAGTCTATTGCCTATCTGTAAGGTGAATAACCAAAGCATCTCATACTGAGAAAGTATATTTTGATCCTATTGTTGGTTCTAAAATAAAACAAGCATATATTTTTTATATACAAACCATTGGCCTAGAGTTCAGTTCTTGAGTGTGTGGCTTCATTTGCTGACTGAGTGTGTACAACAAATGCTTTACACTGTCCTCTGATACTGCCTTACTGCTCGACCAAGCTACCACTTTGGAGAGTAAGGTTATATCTAACTTTAGCCTCTGTCAACCCTCTGGGGACTGTGGACTCTGTACACCCTGAACCTTACTTAGGTACAGTATATACAGAGCCACTTTCCTACACCCCCTCACTAGGACCATGCCCCTGCAGCTGGCATTCCCATGGGCGGTAAAAAAAATGCGCATGTTGACATGGCACACTGCCTGTGTCCCATGCCAGCTAGCACTGCCTAAGATATGGTGAGTCACCCCTCTAGCAGGCCTTATCAGCCCTAAGGCAGGGTGCACTATATCCCAGGTGTGGACATATCTGCAAGAGCAGATATGCCCCTACAATATTAGGGTCTATTCCCAAGTATTGTAAATGCCAGGGAAGCCATAGAGTATACATGGCTGGGAACTTGACAACTCGAGTTCCACAGCACCATGATGGCTTCACTGAACCCAGGAGAGTTTGGTACCAACCCTCTGGATTACACCCCCTCTTTGGACGGGAAAATTAAAAGATAAGTGTGTCCACCTCTGCCTACCCCACCCCTACGGTGGGGGAAGCGAGGTGAAGCACAATTTTCAGTCCCCTCCATCGTGAAGATGAGGGGGACCCCTCCAATCAGGGCTAGGTCTATGCCCCCTCCCACTGGGGGGTGGCATAATAGAGGGTGTAGTCACTCCAGGTAAGGTGCCCATTGACCTTCCCTGCTACTCCCCTAAACTACCTCCTAAATTTAGTACTTAAGTGGCTCCCCCAGACCTGGACCTAAGATCTGCGACGACCTGAGAAGACACCCTGCAGCAGAAGACTACAATTGCCTTGGCCCAAGCCCTACTGGCCTTTCTCCAGCTTCGACGACCCTGTGACCTGTCTTGCAACAGCGACCTTTGAAACCCCTGGGAGGACTGTTGCCTTCGGAAAAAAAGACTCCAATCTCTCGTTGACAGCGGACCTGTCCAGAAGTAGACTCCAAAGATGCAATAAATGTCTTACACTCCTGAGTTAGGCCTAAGGCTGCTCGCCCACATTATCACTAATAGAGCACTTTGGGTTTTAAATTGAGCCCTGTACACTTTTGGGGAACCCCTGGACTCTGTGCGCGGTATTACCACCTAGTGATATCCTATACAGAGCCAGCTTCCTACACCCCTACTATCCAACTTACCTCTCCAGTCGTGGGATTCTTTATCCAGCCTTTAGAACCAAGTCTGCGGTTGTTTTCCCCAACCGAGGATCTCCATTTTTGTTTAACAGTGCACCCGACGTCTCCTTTGCACTCTGCACCCGGCCGCCCCTCTGTTGCTGGTGGTGCAGTCTCAGTGCTCTTTGGTGGCCCCCTCCAGTTCTTGCGTCAACCCCCTGGGCCTGTGTCCCTGACCCGCAGGTACTTACCTGCAACCGGTGCCTCTTCCAGGTGCCTCCAGCCTCCATAGGTAACATTGGGCCTAGTGACATCTGCACCCGGCCGCCCCATTGCCACTGGTGCAGCTTTACCTACCTTGATCTGACCCTTGCACATTGTTGACCAAAACCCCTGGAGGTTGAATCTCAAAACCTTGTACTGACCTGAAGTTACTCGACTGTCTTTCCTCCCATAAGATTGCATTGGTCTCTGACTATATTGTACTAAGTGTCATCCTGAATACAAAGTATCTATTTCTGTAATGAAAAAAATTTCATGGATATGTAAAGTATTGTTTGATGCTATACAAACCTCTTGCCAGTAATTTGAAAGTATTGCATGTCTACGTGCCTGTAACTGAGTTCAACTTGGTTCCTAAAAAAAGTAACTAAAGTAATGTGCATGTGCATATGTGTTTTTTTTTTTTTTTTTTTTTTACAAACATTGGCCTGGAGTCAGTCATTGAGTGTGTTTGTGCCTTGTAGGAGTATGTACACCAAATGTCTTCACACTACCCTCTGATAAGCCTAACTGCTCAGCCCAGCTACCACTAATTTGAGAGTAAGGTATTATCTACTTTAACCTCTGCCATACCTTTGGGGACTCACTGGACTCTGCACATTAAACCTTGTTTTGGTATAGTCTATATAGAGCCAGCTTCCTACACCCGCTCACCCCACAACCCAATTTCTTACAAACATCAGTCCAAAAACCTGGGGGTGATGATGCTATAAAAGGTCCATTTGTACAGCTGTCAAACTTGCAAGGAAAGGATGGCACAGCTTCTAGAATGGGGGTCTCCAACGAGTAGCTCGGGAGCTACTGGTAGCTCACCACCATCCTCAAAGTAACTGAGGTCTAGCCAAGCATCTCATTGAGAGAGTCTGTGTATATTAAAGAAGGCAATACTGCTAACCTCAAGACCCTTAGAGTGACAGCCAGGCAAACCAATGACACGCATCATGATAATCAAATACACACTCAGCCAGCCTATGGGGTCTGCAAAAACAATCAATCGGGATTCTTGTAGAGCGCGGCTAATCACCTGTAAGGGTCTCAAGGCGCTGGGGTGGGCCGGGTTCTGCAGTTCAAAGAGCCAGGTCTTTGGGTCATTCCTGAACTGAGGCTGGGACGGTGATTGCCTGAGATGCAGAGGCAGGGAGTTCCAGGTCTTTGCAGCGAGGTAGGAGAAGGATCTTCCAGCCGAGGTCTTGCGGTTCCGTGGGATAGTGGCCAGGGCCATCTGTCGCCAGTCTCAATACAGCTGAGTACCAAGGAGATTGGACATGTTGTAAGCCCTGCTGTATCAGTCGCACACTGTGTGAAGAATGGGTCATGAAAGAAGTGACAGCAATAGCAGCCTGAGCAGTAACCGTTGCTTATCCGCCAAAGTGTCGGACAACAGGAGTCAGAGTGATTAAAAATTGTTATTTAGGTGCATGATCAGTCCAAGAGCGTAGAAGTACAGGGTATGGATACAGAGTTTAGACAATTAAGATCCCCATGTGGGTGTGTGAATGCATGTGTGAAAGCTTTGATTGGTGTCAAGGACAACAGAATTATAAGCTACCCCCTTCCCCTCATAATGGGTGAAACTCTGGCACAATTGTTTGTTCATGTCATAATAGTGCGTATGGCATAATGATTATCCTTCAACATTTTGGGCATTCTTGGTCTAGCTGTGACATTCTGGAAGCCATCATTGACCTATTAAGAGCAGGGCTGGCCAACTGGTAGCCATCCCCGACCATGGGGGCTGTTTCTTGCATAAAAATGGCAATGCCTGATCGTTGATCGTTGATAGTTGAAAGATAATTCAAGCTGAGTTGGGGCAACCTATTGCTGTGGTTCTGTCCTTTGTGCTGGAGGGCATGTGATGCTTTGACTGTTATTTCATTAATTTGGGAGAGGCATTTAATACCGATAACGTTTATCCTGGTGTTTCTTGTGCCTGGATCCAGAGTCTTTGGAGTCTGTTTCTTCTGGACAGGCCCGCTGTCCTAGGGAGATTGGAGTCTTTATTGAATACAACAGTCCTCCCAGGGGTTTTGGAGGTCGTTGCAAGACTAGTTGCAGGGTCGTCGAAGCTGGGGACAGGCCAGTAGGGCTGGGGCCAAGGCAGTTGTCTTCTGCTGCAGGGTGTCTTCTTACTGCTTAGGCCGTCTCAGATCTGGGGTCGTCGCCTAAATACTAAATTTAGGAGGCGGTTTAGGGGAGTAGCAGGTAGGGCCAATGGGCACCTCACCTGGGGTGACTACACCCTCTATTATGCCATCCTACTGTGGGAGGGCGCATGGACCTAGCCCTGATTGCAGGGGTTCTCCCACCCTCAAGATGGCGGGGACTGAAAAGTGTGCTTCACCTCGCTTCCCCCCCACCTTAGGGGTGTGGTTGGCAGAGGTGGGCACACCTTCTGTCTCTTTGAATTTTTCCTCCTTTTTTCCCCGTCCAAAGTGGGGGTGTAAACCAGGGGCTGCCATCTGCTGCTAGCAGCTGAGGGTCGCATTACAAAGGCGGCAGGCCTTTGAAGCTTCCCTTCTTCAAGCACTGGCCCTTCCTGGGGGAGGAGACATGACACCTCTGCCCAGGATGTGCATTGTTTTTGGTCCCAGAGAGCAGGGACTCTGCCCAGGGGTCCAGAAACATCTCTGGTGATGGCTGGCTGCCTAGAGCCGTTCACTTACCACACCAGGGTTGGTAGCGATTTAGGGGGCACCTCTGAGTACATGGTGCAATAAATACCACACTGACATCAGTGTGGGCTTATTGAAAGTAGTAGTTTGGTACCAAACATTCCTGTATTCAGTGAAGCGGTCATGATGCTGTGGAACTAGAGTTCCCAGCCCATGTACTCTATGGCTTCACTGGCACTTACACTATTTGGCACCATTTCCTAATATTGTAAGGGCATATCTGCTCATACAGATATGGCCTCACCTGTAGTATAGTCCACTCTGACTTAAGGCTTTGAGGCCTGCTAGAGGGGTGACTTACCTATGCTGCCAGGCAGTGCTAGCTGGCATGGCACCCAGGCAAGGTGCCATTTCGACTTTGTAGTTTTCTCCCTCACAGGGGCATGCAGGCTGCAAGGGCAGTGGCATGGTCCCAGTGAGGGGGGCTCCCAAGGGACCCTCCTCAGCTCTCATGCTCTAGGTACCCAGGGTACCCCTTACTAGGAACTTATAGGGGGCAGAAGTACCAATTGGGAGTTTGTTTTAGGGACGGAGCACTGGCACAGGGCACCTGGTTGGCAGGGACCCTGTACTAAATTTCAAACCACATCAAAACCAGGCAAAAAGTGGAGGGCTAACCATGCAAAAGAGGCACTTTCTCGCAAAGCATTTCAGCAGTCAAAGGGGAACTGGTACATGTTCTCGACAGACAACATGACCACCATGTGGTACTGCATCAAACAGTGCAGAGTGGGGTTGTGGGTCCTGTGCCAGGAGGCTCTATAACTTTTGGCAGTGTCTGAATGCTCAGGGCATTTTTCCTGATATCCCAGCATCTGTCAGGATCTTTAAACACCAGGGCACACTAACACAGCCAACAGTGCCTAGCGGATTACAAATGGCAGATACTCTGACATTGCACAGGGAGTCTTCCAGCATTGGCTGGAACCTTGGCTCAATCTATTCGCTACTGCAGACAACGCGCAGTGTCACTAATTTTGTGCATTGGAGTTCCCAAGACAGAATTAATTAGGTGACTCCTTTCGCCTACTTTGACGCTCTGGACTCTTGTATGCTTCCTGCCCAGCGTGCTCCAGAAAATCAAGTGACCTGGTCCAAGTTATCCTAGTGGCACCGGACTGGGCGAGGGGAGTGGTACCCGGAACGTCATGCCATGAGCATATGTTCTCCTATCCAGCTGCCTTTTTGGAAGGATCTCCTCCTGTCAGAGCAGGAAGGCTAGGGTCTTGCACTCCGAGGCTGTATAACCTACACCTCCATTCATGGAGATTGATCGTGACAGTCTGACATTCAGCCTTCCTCCTGAGATAGGTTGGTGTTATTCTGGTAGGAAAGTGTCCTTCAATTAAGTAGGTCTTTAAAGGACTGAGAGGTTTGTGGTGTTCTTCTCATCACATCCACTTCTTACATTCTTCTTTATGTGATATTTTGTTCTGTTTGTCACTGGTCAAGCAAGGCCTTGCTGTGGCCACAGTTGGAGGCTGCTTATCGGTTCCTTTGGCTCTTTTTAAGTTTACCAGATTAGTCATCTCTTCAGATCTCCTTTTGTAATGCGTTTTTTGAAGGGGCTGAACCTTATGTTCCCACCTACGCCTTTTAGAATGCTGCTGTGCAATCGAAGTCTTGACTTAACTGATATGCTTACTTTTTGAGCCAATGCAGTTGCCCCTTATGTCTACTTGTGCGTAAAACAGTCTTTCTCATTGCCAGAACATCTGCCAAGTGGGTGAGCGAACTTCAAGCCTTGTCGTCTATTCCACCATTTGTTTCCTTTTTTCCGGACAAAGTAGTCTGTTGTACAAAGGCTGCATTCCTTCCCAAGGCAGTCCCACCCCTTCATGTAGGGCAATCCATCCCCTTAACATTTTATGCACCGCCTCATCCATTAAAAGGAGGCAGAATAGTTGCCTCGACCCTGAGGGGGCCCTTTGTTTTTTTACATCGAAGACCAGGGAATTTTGACATAATGACCAACAGTTTGTCGGGTTTTTGGGAACAAAGAAGGGCAAAGCAATACAAAATAAACCCCATTTCTAAATGGATTGTCTTGTGTATTGCAGTCTGCTATTGGTTAGCCAAAAAGCATCCCTCAGATGGTTTGCATGTTCACTACACTAGAGCAAAGGCTGCTACCACTGCGCTAGCGCACGGTGGGCCAGTTTTGGGCATATGCCAGGCTGTGTGGATGTCACCACAGGCGTTCACCAAGCATTACTCCCTGGATAGTAAATTTGTGCGGGATGGGCATTTTGCCCTATCGGTCCTGCAGGGTTTCCTTGTCAGAGTTCTTTTACAGACCCACCACCTGGGAGATACTGCTTTGGTATCTATTTAAAAGGCAAGGAATCTGCGTCTAGAAGTCTCTTATCAGAAGAACAAGTTACTTACCGTCGGTAATGTCTTTTCTGGTAGACTCTAACAGCAGATTCCTCACCTGCGCTCTCCTCTCCATTCTCTGGAATGATCCAATTCAATCCAGTATTAATATTCCTTCTCAACATTCTGCACACTTTTTCTTAATGATTTCTATCTGCTCCATGTCTGTTGGCACAGAATGGAGTTCAGAAAGCAACTGATGCCGGCGAGAGCAGGTGGCATGTACATACTGGTCCCGACGTCCATTTGCACGGGACACAGCGGCATGAGGTAGAATGACTCCGCATGATTCCATCTGTCGGCCAAAGAGAATTGCTATGCAAGAGTTTCCAGATCAAGTTTGACGCCTGGGAGTATTCAAAAGGTGAGGAATCTGCAGTCTTTACTAGAAAAGACGTTATGGAAGATAACTAACTTGTTTGTTTGCACCAGACATTTGTCTAAAGAGGAGTCTGAGTCGGCGGCCGCAATGGCCGCTCGGAGCTGTAGCTCCGTGAAGACGCCGAGCACTGCAGCACTAAATGGCAATTTCTTCTAAACAAACCCCAGTTAAAAACGAATATTCAGCGACCGGAAGACCAGCGGCAGTGATGGAGCTGAAAACCGCTGTGTAAATTGAACGATTTAACCAGATATCGGCCCCTGTAAACTCCGGGACCTGATGTGCAAAATGGCGCCGGCAGATAATTAGCTCGATTCCAGCCGGGCCGAGAGCGAATACAATCCTCGCTGGATTTGCCCTGCAACTTGATATGGCCCCTTAAACTACTGGACAGTGCAATCCCCTCTGAGCTCCAGGGGCGATCTGCACCCGGCTGCGCTTGCCGAAGCCTGAGAATTCCTCGTGGCTCCGGTCCTGGCTGCGTCGGATACACCCCGAGCGATATTGGAACTGACAGGTCGAAACCGGACACGTTTTGCTCCCAGGGAGATTGCACGGTGTTTTGTGGTCACCCGCTGGGTCCCCGCAGGAGCATCGGACGGGGTGATTGCCCCGCAGGGATTACCGCCACAGTGATCGACCCAGCCCCGGCGCTGCCGGCAGGATCGGGAGGTGAGCGTGGCTCCGGAGCTCCTCTGTTCTGAGCAGTGGGGGCATTACAGGGAATCTCCCCTGACTTAGCGAGCTGGCCCGGGGACTGTTTGTGGCCGAATTTTTCACCGAGGAGCCTTCTCAGGGCAGTGCCTGACCTCAAGATGGCGGCTGGGGCCAGTCTTGATTACCACCGCGGGGGACTCCGGAGGCTTCGGGGCACTCCCAAACTTAGCGGTAGGGGCTTTCCAGCTGATTTCGCCCCGCGATGGCGCTCTATTCTGGGGGCATTTCGAGACCGGGGTGTCCACTGTAAGGACGGGCCTGGACAACGCCTGACCTTAAGATGGTGCCCGCCCCATTTGACTCTGTACTTCCCGCAGTCTTCTCCGGTTCTGCAACTTGGCTGATGCCCGGTGGAGCTGCCTAGACAGCTACAGAAGAGATCAGCCCTGGTTCACCCCCTCGGCCGTCACCTACCCAGCCGGACATTGGGCACAGTTTCTCCCCATCTCTCCGCCTTGACTCCTCTTCCCCCACCCCCGACGAATTACCGTACCACTGCTTTTGTTTTTGTCTTGTTTAACCCTGATCATTATCCTAACAGCGGAGTCCCAGCAATATGGCTGATGCCCGGTGGAGCTGCCTAGACGGCTACAGAGGAGATCGGCCCTGGTTCACCCCCTCGACCGTCACCTACCCAGCCGGACATTGGGCACAATTTCTCCCCGTCTCCCTGTTATGTCTCCTTCCTCCCACCGACGAATTACCGTAACATTGCTTTTTTTGTCCTATGTTGAACTATGCTCTTGTAACTGATGTAACTTGTAACTCACTGATCCTCATGTGAAGCGCTCTGATACCTCCGGGTCTAGCCAGCGCTATATATAACTTTTCAAATAAATCCAATAAATAAATGACAGTGGTACCAGTGTCCTAATAGTCCCACTATGTTCTTGGTTTCAGAGATCCAGCTTCAACGTCTGCTTTCTTCGATTGCATTTTGCATTGCCTACTTATGTATAATCTCACTGATTTGTAGTAAAATTTATCTTTCGGCAGTATTCGCCAGTCCCCAGACTAAATCCTGAGAATTTTGTAGCAGTGCTCCCACATGTTACGTGAATAAGTGGATCTGCATATAAGCACCACCTCTGGATGTTGATATAATTTCCGTTCTGCGCCTTCCTAAAATGACTGCAGTGTGCTAGAGAATGATATCCTCACTAGAAATGATGACTGATGGAAGTAGATGTCGGTTGTACACTTGCACGAGGTGTGCCTTTGTTGCCTG
Source organism: Calotriton arnoldi (assembly GCA_963921515.1). Lineage (NCBI taxonomy): Eukaryota > Metazoa > Chordata > Amphibia > Caudata > Salamandridae > Calotriton > Calotriton arnoldi. The sequence goes on from CAWUFW010002054.1 coordinate 160,162, forward strand.
GACTCTGGGTACAATGCATAGTTATGTGATAAATGTGCCCTTCTGCACCGAAAGACAATTGGAGACCTAGAGGTGAACTTTATGTTGCCAAACACGAGGTTGCGGTTTTCTTCCAGGTCCTGCTCGAAGTCACTGGGCTCTTCATGGGGTGGTTCTGTGCCGTTCTACTTTCTGCGGGAAATCTTAGGATAAGACCAAGTCCAAGCGTAAGAAAGTGAAGCGGGACAGACTCTTTAACTGTGCCAGGTGACACATTTATTCCCTACAGTGGAACATAAAATCCTTTTGGGCCCAGCATCACTGCTGCCTTTACAACATTATCCAGGTCTCGTAGGAGACAACCTATGGTTTGCAATAGTGCCTGACTATATCTGTTCTGTGGCTTGTCTGTCTCTCTCCTCCAAACAGGACTGGCAATTGTGACAGATGCATTGGTACTAGGTTGGGGGAGGGAAGGTCACCTAGAGGAGGTGCATATCAGAGGCCTCTGGTTTTCAGTGGAGGGGCAGCTTCACATCAGCATGTAGGAGCTACAGGCCATTAATCTGGCCCTGAAGGCTTTCCTGCCATTCAAGAGAAAGCTGGTGCATGTTCTCACGGACCACACGTGATACTGTAACAGGCAGAGCGGGGTATGTTCCTCGGTCCTGTGCAGGAGTCTTTGCGACTTTGGAAGTGTCTGGAGCAGTAGGACGTTCTCCTGATCGCCAACCACCTAGCAGCGTCCTTGAAAGCCAGAGCAGACAAACTGTTTAGGAGACCACGAGTGGCGCCTACAACCAGAGGTGGTGCAGGGTGTATTCGAACCTTGATAGTCCTAGCTAGATCTTTTTGCAACTGTTTAGAATCTTCCGTTTTTTTTATTTGAGCTTACGTGAGAATAATCGTAAGATGCGTTCCAGCTGGGATGCAAGAAAGGACTACGGTATGCCTTCCTGCCAGTACGTCTCCTGCCCAACTGATCAGGCTACTACTTTGGGATGACTTCCTCTCTCAGCTTCAGGACCGGGTCCTCCATCTGTGGCTCCACAACTTCACCTCCATGCGTGGATATTGAGTGACGTCAATTGACTGCTTTCGATTTCCTGCCTGAAGAAATGAATGTCATTCCAGGCACCAGACCCCTATCCCTGAAATCAGTCTATGCTGGACACTGTCAAGTTTGTAACCTGGTGTGATGCCCAGGACACTGACCCCTTAGGTGAAGCTGTAGGACATATTTTTTTGTTTGTTTTTAGCCCAGCAAAGCCTTGCTGTGGGCACTGTAAAAGCTTATTTGCCGGGCCGTTACACAATTGCCGTACCAACCATCCTTGTTAAAATAATCTATTGTATTGTAATTGCATTTATATAGCGCTTACTACCCCTGACGAGGCGTCGAAGCGCTTTTTCGGCGAGTAGCACGCTACTCCGGGACCCATAGAGGATTAGTGTTGAATTAGTATAGTGAAACATGCAAGTACATTTTAAGTGGTGGATAGGTTAGTCAGTTATTTGGAATGATAGCAGAAGGATAGAGGAGGAAAAAGGTTTGTATTTATATAGCGCTTGTTACCCCTGATGGGGTGTTGAAGCACGCTACTCCGGAAGCCCATAAAGGATTAGTGGTGAATTAATATGGTGAAATATGAAAGTAATTTCAGTGGTGGATATTAGTCAGTTATTTGGAGTGAGAAGGATAGCGGAGGGATAAAAGGGAAGAAAGGTTTACATTCATATAGCACTTGTTACCCCTGATGGGTGTTGAAGCGCTTTTCTGGCGAGTAGCACGCCACTCCGGAACCCATTAAGGATTAGTGTTGAAAATTAGTATAGTAAAATATGAAGTAATTTGAGTAGTGGATATGTTATTCAGTTATTTGGGTAGAGCAGGGTAGGTGGCGGGATAGAAGAGGGAAAGAGGTTTGTATTTATATAGCGCTTGCTACCCCTGATGGGTTTTTGAAGCGCAAGTTGCACGCTACTCTGGAACCCATAAGTATTGGTGTTGAATTAGTATGGTGAAACATGAAAGTAATTTTAGTGGTGGATATGTTAGTCAGTTATTTGGATTGAGAATGGTTGGGGAGGGTAGAAAAGGGAAAAGGTTTGCATTTATATAGCGCTTGCTACCCCTGATGGGGTGTTGAGATGCTTTATTGACGAGTAGCACGCTACTCTGGAACCCATAAAGGATTAGTGGTGAATTAGTATAGTTGAATATGGAATTTGAGAAGTGAACATGTTAGTCTGGTAATTTTGATTGAAAAGGATAGTGGAGGGATAAAAGAGTGAAGGATTTTTTTTTTTTTTTTTACGTCTTAGCAGTAGGAGGAGGCTTTTGGATGAGTAACTTGGTAGCCCTGATCAGTCTCGAACAGGCTCAAACAGGCAACTGCCCTAGTCCTCTCCGCCCTTCGCCTCGACGCCCTAACCCTGGCCTTTTATAGCCCTAGTAATCAGGTGACCCCGTCAGCCAATGGGAACCCTAGCCCTAACACTATCCAATCACAACACTAGCCCTAAAAATCTAGAACCAATAGGAGACCAGGACCTTACAGCCAATCTTAGCCCTAGTCCAAGCACCCAATCAGTTAAAAAACCCTGATCTCTACATCCAATAGAGGCCCTAGCCCTACCAGTAGTCCCAACCCAAGTCCAAGCAACCAATGGGACAGGAAACCCTACTCCCTACTTCCAATAGAAAGCCTAACCCTACTCTTAGTCCCACACCTAGTCCAGCAACCAATAACACCAGAAGCCTTAATCGCTACTTCCAATTAAAGGCCTAACCCTAGCCCTAGTTCCACCCTAGTCCCAACAACCAATAACACAGGAAGCCCTACTCCCAATAGAAATCATAACCCTAGCTCTAGTCCCAACCCTACATTGATTGAATCATAGACCCAGAAACCAATCAGAACACTCAAATACCCAACCAATGAGGACACTAACCCAATCCAATAGAAACATCAGATACAACCACCAATCAGTGTATACATGTACCAACCACTAGCAGACTATATAAGGTCCCAGCAAACTCAGACAAGGTGTGCTGGCCAGGGAGTTGGAAGATGCTTCTCCTGTTCAGAATCTCCTAGGAGACAGACCGGCTCAATCCACACTTTGGACTTCTGCAGGTAAAGGCCTCACAAACTTGAAATCTAACACTACTGTTTGAATAAAACTTTACTCCCTCTCCTGGCCAAAAAACTAAGTGCACGGTCCCTATTAAACACAGTTTAAACAGCTCACAGAAGCACCCTCTGATGTAGAATATCCCTGTCCGTCTTTCTCGTCGTGTTCAGGGGATAGGCAAAGGTTGCACACTTCGTGCAAGTCGGTGCGCGGAAACTTAGCGCGACCTCCCAGGACAGAACTTGAATGGAGTCCGTTCCATCGACTGCTATCGACCCCAGCGCGGGTAGGCCCAACGGCCTTCCACGAATGTTCCGATCAAAGGCTTTAGAGTGTAGACGACACACGGAGAAAAGGAAACTCGATCGATAAACAATACCGTCGAGGGTAGTGGATTGCGCGTCGAAGGGGGCCCGAAGAACAGTGCCGGAGCGCAACAATTCACACCCGAACCCGATGGCGGGAAAAAAACAATCTAACAATGGAGTGGATGTCCATGCGCACTATCACCGAAAGGAGGAGTCACCTAGCTCATGACTGAAAAGACTTCTTCGAAGAAAAACAAAGTGCAAACATCCGGACCCAACACTAGATGGCGATCTATGCACAGCATATGATCTACAGCTCATATGCCTCGAACAATGGTGTTTTGGCAAATTTGCTTCAGAAAACCCCACAGGATGCATAGGGTGTTTATCATGGTAATTACACCCATCAATCGGTCCTTGGGGAGGAGGTAAATTTAAGGGTTTTTTCCTTAAGGATGGTTATATTAGCCCCCTTTTCTTCACAGCTTCTATGTCACTGGAAGCTGGTGCAAGGAACACTAGTGCCACAGTTATATTTGGACTGAGGCAAGACCAGAATGAGGCAGCTGGTCAACCTAAAACATTACATTTATTAAAGGCAGTTGAAGACCACAACCGATTCATATTTCACAAATGGCACCAGTAGAAATCCATATATAAAACAGGCATACCTGCACAAGACAACTAACTGGAAGACCACTATGATTTCTTGGATTAAAACCCTTCGTGATGATGGAACATACTACAAGACACTCTAGAAATTCCAATTAAGGAGACTGCAGCTCTTTTCAGCATGGGCAACCATTAAAGAGGGAACTTGACTGTACATATCAGTTTGCTGCCATTGAGAGCGAATTTGGAAATAGAGCAAGAGATTACCTAGATAATCTGCCACACTAAACCAAATATTTAGGGCTTGGAAAAACAAATACATTTTAAAAAGTTGAATGCAAACGACCCTTGCTCCTTAGAATACTCTGAATTTTATGCAGCCAGTGTTCGCCCTCCTATAATTGCAAGAACTTATGTTTATTTTATTCTCATATTGCTCATTATCAAAATGTTCTTACATAGATTAACATTCCAGAAGTAGAATAACACTCAAATCAGCAACAACAATTAAACCAGCATTGGCAAACCCAATAGGTCTTGCCTATGCAAGAGCTTTTGGCTGTTCAACATAGCTAAAGGTTAATGGCGTAGAGGAGAGGCGCGTGGAGTGTCAAAGTGAAATGGCGAAGAGTGGAGTACTGTTGTATTGGCAGAGTACATGAATTGAAGTGGCATAGTTTAGAGTCTTATAGATTAGCATACACTGGAGTGGCGTAGAGTGGACAGGTGTACAGTGCATTGGCGTAGTGTTGCAGAGTATAGTAGCAGAGTGCATGGCATTGAATTCAGCAGCATACAATGCAGCGGCATATAGTAGAGGGTAGTGGCACAGAGTAACTTAGAGTGGTGTGAGTGTCGTATAGTGCCGTAGAGTGCAGCAGAGTGGAGTGGAAGAGTTTAGTGGCGGAGAGGGCAATGTTGCAGAATAGTGTCAAAGTGCAGTGGTGTAGAATGTAGTATAGCGGCAGAGAGTACAGTGATACAGAGTAGACAGCAGTGGCATAGAGTGCAGTGACAGAATGCAGTTGTGTAAAGTGCTTTGGCATAGAGTGCAGTGGTTAAGAGTAGAGTGGCATGAAGGGGTGTGGCACAGCGTGGAGTAGAGTGGCATAGTGTACAGTGGCAGTAGTTTCTTTCAGAGTAGAGTCAAGTGGCGTGGTGCAGGGTAGAGTGGCATAGAGAGTAATAGCGTACAGTAAAGTAGAGTAGAGTGCAGTGGCACATAGTAGATTAGCGTAGAGTGGAGCGCTATAGAGTGAAGTGCAATGGCGTAGAGCATACTGGCATAAAGTGCAGTGGCGTAGAGTGCAGAGTGGAGTTGTGCAGAGTAGAATGGTGTAGCCTAGTCTGATGTAGAGTGCAGTGGTGAAGAGTACATTGGCGTAGAGTGGTACAGGGTAGAGGGGTGAAGTGACAGAGCAAAGTGGAATAGAGTGGAGCAGTGCAGTAGTGCAAAAGGGCAGTATGCATGGTATGGTAGTGCACTGCCATTACAGGCAACACATTTTCAATTGAAATGACCATTACATTTGCACAGACAGTTTTACTAATAAAATTATACAGTACTCAAACGAGAATGAGTTGAAATTGCATCACCTAGTGCAATCATTGTTTTGATCATATTAAAGTATTTTTTTCCAGGACACATCAAATAACAAAAATGTGCTTCATTTGTGTCCCAATTCTGATATAGTCTGAAATATTTACCCAGTTCATTTAAATGAGTATCAAGCAAAATTATCACATAAATCCTCACTTTCAAATCATGGAAAAGTAAACAAGCGCCTTCAGAAGACAGTACCTGACATTTGACCTCGGTCTTTGAATGCACATCAAATATGACAAGATAAGAACAAGATTTAAAGGCCTGTTAACAGAAAGGGAGTTTGTGGAAGAATACAGTAAATACACTTTAGCCAACTGGAGGGACAAACTGAACCTAGAGACCCTAAAGCAAAAAGAAAGTCAGAAAATGTGACGCGCTGAGGTGAGACAGAATCTGTAATTGACCTGATTGTTAGAGGAGCGCCTGGTAAAGGGCTCCTGCCACGGTATTCCTTTTTTTTTTTTTTTTAAATCACTCGTTTTTAACAGAAGTTTCTACTGACTAACTGTTCATTTGCACTACTGCTATTTGCACTAATTGCTCTTACCGCATTTTAGTCTGCACATAATCCCTGGTCCACCGCCGAGTTTTCGGTTTGCGTGGAGGGATCTACGTGCTACAGGAAGTGACCGTTACTTCTGCTTGGCCCTCCAATCAGCTGATCAGCATCTGATCTCCACCGGACACACAAATAGATGCCTCTCGCCGCGCGCAGCGGACGCGCGCCGAAGGCGCACCAAAGGCAAGCCCGTCTGCGTCCGGGGCTAGGGGCTACAACCCCTGCCCGTACTCCACCGCATTGTAGGAGTTATAGCCCCAATTCTCTATAATCTACGAAGACCAAACCTTGTTAGCTGCCAACACGTTTGGAATGTGGCAGATAAACACACTACGTGCACACACTGTGGATTTCATTTTCAACCCACCTTTGACACTAAACATACTCCGCGTAATATGCACCTCCTAAATTGCAGGTCACTCCCTAAACACTCCACAGAAATTGCCATCCTCCTGGAGGAACTCACCCCAGATGTTCTCTTCCTGACAGAGACCTGGCTCCATGCAGAGTCAGAACCTGATCTCGTTCAGATCCTCCCTCAGGGATACTGCATACAGCGAGCAGACCGTAAAGAGGGCAGAGGGGGAGGCTTAGCGGTCATTTTAAAGGATTGCTATAAGTGCTGCCATTCTTCGAACTTGATACCAGATTGCGAAAGTCTCTCTTTCGCCATTGACTTCTCCCCCACAACTACCTTCTCTGGCCTACTTATATATTGCCCTCCCGGGGCCATAGGAGAATTTCTAAGCACCCTCCCCTCCATTATAGCCGATATGGCATGCAGGCCATCCAATTACACACCATTAGGGGATTTTAATATCCACTTCGACGATGCCTCTGACCACATCGCCACAGAAATGACTGAGTCTTGCCACACTACAATTCAACCAACTAGTGCTCAACCCCACCCACATTAAAGGCCATTTATTAGATCCTGTGTTTAGTAATTGTGTGGATCTTACAGCCGGAACACCCTCCCCGCTCCCGTGGTCGGATCATTTTTTGATCCCTCTTTTATGGATCACCCCTGACTGTCTCTCTCACTAACTCGACCACGCACAGGACACGGAACTGGTCCAGACTTCCCCTTGACTGCTGGTTGATGGCCCTTGAAACCTCTAGGCCACCCAAAAACTCTAATCCCATCCTAGCCAATGAGGAATACAATAACTGGATTCACAACTCCCTGGACTCCGTACTCCCCATAAAACGCACCGAAACAAAGCGCAGCGCTGTAACTGCACCCTGGTATTCCTCCAGCCTACGGGAAATGAAACGGTGCTGCAAAAAATTAGAAAGGAAATGGCGACTAGACTACTCGCCTTCCAGTAAAATTGCATATAGGAAAGCAATAAAAACTTACAAGAACAAAATCAAAATTTCTCAATCAACCTTCTTTGAAGAAAAAATCAATGCAGCTGCCTTTAGACCCAAAGAAATATATCAAATCGCTAAAACTCTCAAACTCCCCGAAAAGTCATCCAACACTAATAATGCACAAATCCGCTGCAACAATCTTGCAGAGTTTTTTTCTCCAAAAATATTAACAACTTATACTTCCTTCCCCTCCACCCACCCTGACATAACTCCGGTTTATCCCTCAAATGTGGATCTCCCTCCTTCAGTCACCTTGGATACCTTTTCCCTGCTTGACCTTTCTACACTGGAATCCATTATGCATCAGGTGAAATCCGGTTCCCCCCTAGACCCGGCACCCCCACGTGCCCTGCTGCCAGCGATCAGTAATATTCTCCCTACCACACTTGACTTGCTCAATGCCTCCTTGTCCTCCGGTATAGTCCCTCCCCACTGGAAAAGCGCCATGGTCAAGGCCCTTTTGAAAAAATCTAACCTGGATCAAGACAACCCCAGTAATTACCGGCCAATCTCCTTGTTACCATGGCTGAGCAAGGTCTTGGAGAAATAGGTCAATACCATACTGACAGAGTTTCTGGAGAATCTTTCCCAGACAGGTTTCCGTCCCATGCACGGGACCGAAACCGCTCTCCTTGCGGTAACTGAAGAAGCCAGGAGGATCCTGGATCAAGGAGGTGCAGCGGCAATTATTCTCCTCGACTTAAGTGCCGCTTTTGACACTGTAAATTACGACACATTAATACACCGACTTGTCAACTTGGGAGTTTCAGGAAATGCCATTAAGTGGTTTAAATCATTCCTGGCAGACCGTTCCTTCCAGGTTTTTGAGGGCGAAACCACCTCCCCCAGCAAGCTACTCAGTTGCGGTGTGCCTCAGGGCTCCTCCCTGAGCCCCACGTTGATATATAGATATAGATAGATATAGATAGATAGAGATAGATAGAGATAGAGATAGATAGAGATAGATAGAGAGATAGATAGAGATAGATAGAGATAGATAGAGATAGATAGAGATGGATAGAGATAGATAGAGATGGATAGAGATAGATAGAGATAGATAGAGATAGATAGAGATGGATAGAGATGGATAGAGATAGATAGAGATGGATAGAGATGGAGATAGATGGAGAGAGAGAGATGGAGAGGGAGAGATGGAGAGGGAGAGATGGAGGGAGATATAGGGAGAGAGATATAGGGAGAGAGATATAGGGAGAGAGATATAGGGAGAGAGATATAGGGAGAGATAGATATAGGGAGAGATAGATATAGGGATATATATATATATATATATATATATATCTATATCTATATCTATATCTATATATCTATCCACCCCCTAGCTGAGATTGTCCGTCCTTTCGGCATAAAAATAATCACTTATGCCGACGACACTCAGCTAGTGGTGGCACTTAACCAGCCTAACACCGTCCATAACAACTTGAGCGGATGCTTGGAGGAGGTGGTCAAATGGATGACACTGTCCTGTTTAAAGTTGAACGGAGACAAGACGGAGCTTATGCTCTTGGGTAATGCTCCCAAGCTCATTATGAACTCACTGTGGCCCCCTTGCCTCGGCCCTGCCCCAGTACCAAAGGACACGATCAAGAGCCTTGGCATTTGGCTGGACAACACCCTCAGCTTTAACCATCAAGCAGCTAAACTTGCAGCCACTTGCTATGGTCTACTGAGATTACTGCGGAAGATTCTTCCCCTACTTCCTTTCCAGGCGAGACAGATTATGGTCCAGGGCCTCATTCTGTCACGCCTGGATTTTGGGAATGCCCTCTATCTGGGAGCCCCTCAGTCCACCTTGCGCAGGCTCCAGGTTATTCAAAACTGTGCTGCCCGAACACTCCTTCAGGTTCCCCGTCGACTTTCTATCAATCCTGGTATGAAACACCTCCACTGGCTCCCAGTCCGGGAGAGAATCGAATTTAAGGCTCTCTGTATTGCCCACAGGGCCTTCTGGAAGACAGGCCCTGCTATCAACCAACCACTGATAACCCCCTACCATCCTAACAGACCGCTTAGATCAGCATCTTCTCTCCTCGCCAGAGTACCCAGGATAAAAAGAATCAGATGTGGTGGCCGCTCTTTCGCTTATAACGCGGCCAAACTCTGGAACTCTCTCCCTTTGCACCTGCGTTCAGAACCCAATCTGCTCTCATTTCGTAAGCTTCTAAAAACTCTTCTTTTTTAATAAACTTGTATAGCTTCAACTGTTTTGCCCGCACGTGTTTGTCTGCTGCGCTAGGACGCCTAAGGGTAGCTATCGCGCTCAATAAATTGTCTTTTCATTTCATTTCACAAAGCCAATGGTAATCAACGGCGGAATGCATTCCTAGGTCAACTTTCTGAAAGTCCCCAAGATGTCTTTAGCAAACTTGACAGCTGCGCTGTCTGGTAGGCTGCAACCGGCACCAGGGATGAGATTTTTTTTTTTTTAAATTGACACGCTTACTCCCAAGCAGTTTGATGCCACAGTTGAATTCTAAATTGACCTTCCTATGTGTATGCTTTTCAAGCCTATGTATAAGATGTTCATAGCGCCTTCTTGCCTTGAAGATTGTGTACCACATTGCAATCACGTCAGCTTGTCACACAAGTACACTGATTGCATATTTAATGCAACTGCCCTCCACCATCTTCCATCCAGACAAATTGCTGCGGAGGACTCTAGCAGCTTTCTCACTGAAAGTCGTGACTTCTTTCCATGTTGTTCAATTTATCATTCTGCTAGCATTCTTGGGTCTTCCTCACCACTTGAAAGAGGAGGGGCTCCATTGTTTGCAGCCCTAATGGGCTTTAAGCTTCTACATTGATCGTACTAAGGACCATAGATTGAACTATCAACTTTTAGTGGTGTTGTCTGCAAATAGAAAAGGGAAAGCTGTGCAGAAGATGAGTGTAGTGTTGAATAGCCCTTTGCATTTCGACAGGTACATATCCGTGATATCTGCCAAGTTGTCATGTGAAAAACCAAAGGGGATGATGGACGGAGTGTTGAACATTGCAAGCACTCACCCCCAGTCAACTGATCTGGGTTTAATCCATCATCATTCTTTAGCTCGCTCCACCACCCCAGTTCAGACATGGCCATATGCGAATCAGTCTGACCCTGTGCCTCATGGGAACAGTCCAGCCCGTCCATCATCCCCTTTGGTATCAAGTTGTCATGTGAGCATCTGTCCATAGGTTCACAAAGCATTATTGCCTTAACAGGCAAGTGCAGCAGGAAGAACACTTTGCCCGCTCAGTTCTGCAAGTCTAAGCCCACTCGATAGACGTTCAACCTTTGGGAGATACTGCCTTGGTATTTATTCCGAGGTAATGAATATGCAGTTAGAAGTATCCCCCATAATACCAAGTTACTTTCCTTTGGTAACACTTTCTTCCTCACTACCCTCTCCCCGTTCCGTGGAGTCGTCTCTTTTTAACATCAAAGGTGGGTCCAAGTTAGTACTCGGCACAGTGTTACCAACAGTTGTTCACGTCGGAGGATGTGGAAAGGTAAAGGACTAGAAAATGAGGGCAGCATTCAGGGGTGGTGCTTATATACTGCGCCTCTCCGGCCCTAACTGGTTGTATGGCGCTGCATGACTCCACCCAGCAGTGCAAAGGAACACTGCTACAAAACTCTCCAGAATCAGTCTGGTGCCTGAGGGGCGGGGATTGTCTAAGGTGAGGAATCGGCAGTTAAACTATCCACCAGCAAGATTGTTGCCAAAGGAAAATAACTTGTTCATCCCTGCCACTCCCCTTTTCCTTTTTCGGTGTGTATTCAAAGGATATGTGAAAGTTGCATTAAGCGTTGTCTGTATTTCTTAATTGTTAATGTTACTGTCCTTTTTTTTTTTTTTTTTTTAGTTACTGCCTTCTTTCTTTGTACCTCTTAATTACATTCTAGAAGATCTGTCCAATACTATGCTTTCTCTGGTTGCGTTTGTCAAGCCCTGTATTAGACGGAGCCTGCAGAATGCAATTGGGAACAATGACAGGAGAGTCAAAATGGGACCAAGCCTTGTATGTTGTGGGCTTTTTGCCGTATCTAAATGTTGTAGTTTTGCATTGATGTAACTCTTGGCCCTAATCTCTGCCCCTTTTGGGACTATTCTCTTGTTTTCTGAGTCTATACTTATTTTTTCCACCACTGTTTATTGGATTATAACAGTTTAGTAAAACATACAGCAGCAGTGCACATCAAGTTCCGTATCACTACCTCAAGGACAGTTATATTGATGTATATTCTATATAACAGTAAAAAGTCTATTAGAAATTCCATCTCAGACCATGTAATATTTCTGGATGCAGCCCCTAGATTTATGTACATATTCCTCCGCCTGGGCACAGTGGTCCCTACCTTGACTCCATTCCTTCGAGGGGACCCTCTCGGCGCTCTAGTGTCTAGCAATGACCTGTTTGGCTACCAACAATTCCAGTGTTTCAAAAGTCTGGTGGTACAACGACCTCCCCATTCATCCAGGAGTCTTAGTGGCACCGTTTTGGGCTGGGGTAATCTGTCTGCCCAATACCCTAAATAGTGTTTTGCATATCTGGAACCAGTAGTGTTGTATCACTGGGCTCACTCAGACCATGTGGAAAAATGAACCTCTTTCTTCTCCACACTGCGAGCGTCAGATGTCCAATTCATGTTTCGTTCTTCTTGGCTTAGTTTGGCTGTACTACACCCTGTGAAAATATTTGAGCTGAATGAGTTGCAGGTGCATGTACACCACAAGGACCCTGGGGGCCATCTTCAACTCTGTCCAGTTCTCATCATCTAGGTCCCTTACGTCTGTAGAAACTTATTTTAACTACTTTTTAGCTTCAGGATAAAAGTTCTGTTCACTGAAGATATAGCACTGGCCAGACATTGAGCTTCATGTCCTTTACTGTTGTCCAGTGCAAGGTCACAAACATAATAAATAGGTTATTCAACTGTAATGCAATAGAGTTGGTAGCCCTTGAACCAAACGCATGACCTACAGTGGATGCACCCTAGTAACCACAGGCTGCACCCAGGGGCCCATGGAAAAAAGGGCCTCTCACGGAAGTGAAGGTAACCTCTTTCCTAGGACCCCTTTGTGGGGTCTCCCAAGTATTTTGTCTTTAGCCATCTATATAGACTTATGCACTCCATATTCCAGCAAATCCACAAAGGATACCTGTAAGAAAGTGGCTCTGTATATGCTGAACCAAAGTAAGGTTCAGTGTGCACAGAGCCCACAGTCCCCAGAGGTTTGGCAGAGGCTAAAGTTAGATATAACCTTACTCTCTAAAGTGGTAGCTTGGTCGAGCAGTAAGGCAGTATCAGAGGACAGTGTAAAGCATTTGTTGTACACACTCAGTCAGCAAATGGTCTCACACACTCAAGAACTGAACTCTAGGCCAATTGTTTTGTATATAAAAATATAGTTTTATTTTAGAACCAACAATGGGTATCTGAATACTTTCTCAGAATAAAATGCTGTAGTTGTATACTTTCAATAAGCAATAGACTTTTAAATGCAATAGTTAGTTGTTATAGGCAACACCATTCCAACACAATTATAACATTGAGCTCAATGGGAGTTTTTAAGTAAAGGCAGTTTCAGTTACTTTACGTATGATTTTCTTACTCTGGGTTGGATCCTGGATTCAGCCCTGGTGCATTTCCTGTAAACAGTTGAAAGAAATCGTTTTTGTTACACAGGCGATTTTTAAGGAATATTTGTATGTTTCAAAAATCGACACTTCGAAGAATTTCTGGCAAAAACCAGGCAATGTTATCCTGTGGAGGAAAATCAAGTTATCGGTAAGTACAGTTGTAATTACTTTTCAGGGTCAGTGGTGGGCACCAAGATCCAGCACTGGGATCTCTCCTGATAACAGGTGAGTAATTTCGTTTTTGTTGATCGAGCGATTTTTAGTGAATATTTTAAAGTTTCAAAACTCGACACTTAGAAGAATTTCCAAGTGAAACCAGTCAATGTTACCCTATGGAGAAAATGTAGGTTATCGGCTTTCAGGTAAGTACTCGACTGGCAGAGTTAAGGTTCTGGGCATAGACTCGGGGGTCTCCCAGGGTCAGGTGAGTACAGTTGGTACACCCTCAGCGGCACAGGGGCAGCCGGGTGCAGAGTGAGTTAGGCCCAATGTTAGCCTATGGCGGGCAGGGGGCCCTTGGTTGGTGGCTGCTAGCAGGCAGGCCACGCGGCTGTGGGAGCTGGGCTCCTGGTCACTTACACAGGGCAAGTGGGGAAGTAGAATAGGATAGGTGTTGCACTCCTAGGGGCACTCGGGCGGCTGGGTGCAGGGTGCTTTTGAGCCGTCGGGCGCTCAATGGAATTCAATAGAGAAGTTACCAGATGAACAAAGGCTGCAAGCTCGGGGACGGGAGATTCTTCAGGTGCGACCACCACTTCGAGAGGTAAGTTGGGAAGCTGTAGGTTAGGTAGGCACCCCGGAGTTTGGCACAGGGGGCCGCAGGGCGCCGGGTGCAGGGGTGTCTTTTTGCGTCGGGAAATCTTACCCTCTGCTGGTCGCGGTTGGAGGGGTCCCTGGTTCTGAGGCTGCAGGCGTCGTCAGGAGCGTCAAGGAGGGTCCTTGGGTGCTGGATTCTGGGTCAGTCGCCGGGGGGACGTCCTCGAGGTCTTTGTCCACTCTGGCACAGGCCGTGCTCGACGGGTGCAGAGTGTGCAGGAGTCGCGGTTCCTGGCTGGCACCAGGGGTTTGTTACTTGCTTTGAGCAGAACCACTGCTCGTGGGAGTCCCAGTCTTTTTAGAGTCACAAGGCAGTCCGGTCCTCCGGGGTTTTCGAGGTTGCTGACCACTGGAGACGCCGGAGTTTAGCAGTAGCAGGTTCGAGGGTCGACAGGCCTGTAGGGCTGGGGCCAAGTCAGTTGGTGTCTTCCTCTTGTGAGCAGCTGCACGGCGGGTCGTCTTTCTTCTTGTTCTTGCTTGTTTCGGATTCGGGATCTGAGGAAGGAAGGTTCAGAGTGCCCCTAAATACTAAATTTAGGGGCGTTACAGGTAGGTAGAGGGCAGGGACCAATGGGTCCCTTCCCTGGGGTGGGTACACCCCCTATCCTGCCACTCTCCAGTGGGAGGGGGGCAGGAGCCTAGTCCTGATTGGGCAGGGCTCCCCATCTTCAAGATGGCGAGAGCCCGGAGATGTGCTTTACCTCGCCACCCCCACCTGAGGGGTGGGGTTGGCAGAGGCTGGCACACCCCCTTTCCTCACTTGGGGTTTCCCGCCAGTCTTCCCGCCAGAGTGGGGGCTAGAACCGGTGGGGACCAGTTGCTGAGTACAGCAAGTGGTCTGGGAGGCTCACAAAGGCGGCATGCTTTTGAAGCTTCCCCCTGCCCATCCTGGGGAGAAGACCTAGCACCTCGCCCAGGACGTGCATTGTTGCAGGCCCGGGAGAGCGGATGGCTCTCTACCCAGGGGTCCAGCAACATGTCTGCTGGGTGGCAGCCTAGGCAGCCTCTCAGGCAGGACGTGGGTTAGGTTCAGGGGGCAACTCTAAGTTGCCCTCTGTCGTGCACCTTACATTAAATCCCACACTGGCATCAGTGTGGGTTTAATGTGCTGAGAAGTTTGATACCAAACTTCAGTCTTCAGTGTAGCCATCATGGTGCTGTGGAGTTCGTGATGACGACCTCCCAGCAATAATATACTCTTAATGGCAGCACTGCACTTACAGTGCCCAGGAAGGGATCTGGGTACTGTAGGGGTACAGGGCTCATGCACCTGTACCCTCACCACTGGTATAGTGCACCCAGCTAGAGGGGTGACTGAGGTATGCCAGGGCAGTGTGTTTGTGGGCATGGCACACAGTGATGTGTGCCACGTCGACTCTGTTTAGTTCTGCACCAAGACACTCAGCTTGCAAAGGCAGTGTGTGTGTCAGGGTACAGGGCCTCGAAGGGTGGCACAATAAGTGCTGCAGCCCTTAGAGGCCTTCTCTGGTCACAGTGCCCTTGGTACCTATGGTACCATTTACCATGGGCTGACATGTGGCCAGAGATGCCAATTGGGTTTAGACTTCAATGCAGTTTTAGGGAAGGAACACAGGCCCTGTGCACCTGATTGGCAGGAGCCCAGGGCACACTCAGTCAAAGAACATCAGCAATTCAGCAAAAAGTGGGGCATACCATGCAAGAAAGATGGCACTTTCTCACAATACCTCTTAGATTATATCAGAAATCCTTTGCCTGACTTGTACTGCTTAGAAAGAAAAATTGTTCCCTCACCCTGGAAATAGGGACCACCATATCCAGTAGATTAGTCTCCTTAATTTCAGCAGGCTTGGAAAGACTTGTCCAGGTTATTGGATGTTGTGGTGCAGAAGTTTAGTTTCCCCACGCCCCATCCTCTCCAAACTGCTCACACCATCAGACTCCAGTAGAATTTTTGAATTTCTTTTCTTGAACTCTTACATTGTGATTGACCTACTCTGTTCAATATGCATTTGGATTTCTGTTCCATTCTGATTTTTGTCCAGTCTTAAGCCACTAAAATGCCATAATTCCTAGTTGCTGATTGAAGATCGTTTCTACTACAGAGTTTGTAGTAAGGCAACTCTTGCATGGTTAATTTTTGTTCTTAGCCGCAGCCGGAAGGCAATCTGATCTGGATATTATAGCCATTTAGCACTTATACACATAACATTATTAAGCAGGTTATCTCCCATATGAAATTAATTTGTTGTAGTCCTC
This sequence comes from Calotriton arnoldi, assembly GCA_963921515.1. Taxonomy (NCBI): domain Eukaryota; kingdom Metazoa; phylum Chordata; class Amphibia; order Caudata; family Salamandridae; genus Calotriton; species Calotriton arnoldi. The sequence goes on from CAWUFW010002054.1 coordinate 176,441, forward strand.
TGTTTTATACGTAAATGTCAATTTGAAAAGTGACTCTTAAATGGTTGCTATGCCACAGGTACACAAGGATTTTAATGAAGGATATAGACATCTTGAACTCTTCAGGCAAGACTGATAAAATGAGACTGTTGAATATTTTGATGCAACTTCGAAAATGCTGCAACCATCCTTACCTCTTCGATGGTGCCGAGCCTGGCCCGCCATACACAACAGACATGCACTTGGTTACGAACGGGGGCAAAATGGTGGTGCTAGATAAACTGCTGCCAAAAGTCAAAGAGCAAAGTAAGTTGAAATACCTGTACAAAATCACTTTACTGCCAGACACCACTGCTTCCAGTCTCTACAGTAGAAAAGTGTGTGTTATATATGAATGGATGAAGGGGAGAGTAGGCGAGGCAGTGTGGGGCAGGGGATGGTGGTGTGTGGGGGAGAAATTGGGGCGTTTTTGGATACAGGTTAAGGACTTGAATCTGGGGTTGTTTGCAAAAACTCAAATATTGTGTGAAACTGTAGTAGATTGTATTGTGCGCTCATTTTTATTTTTTTCTCATTTGCCTTTCGTTTTTAAAGAACATTTTAATTCTATTGTGTATTTGCTTTATGTGTCAGAGTTCTTTGTTACGGGCGTTGATTCACTTTTTCTTTAAGACTCTCGCGTCCTGATATTTAGCCAGATGACTAGGGTGCTGGACATCCTGGAAGATTACTGCATGTGGCGAAACTATGAATATTGTCGGCTTGATGGACAAACTCCTCATGAAGAACGACAAGTGAGTATAGCTGGTGTGCCACAGTTTGCTGCAAGATTGCATTCTGAGAATTTTAATGCTTGAACTAAGGAGCTTGTTGATGCGTGGCATATGTATTTGGTTTCTTCTGGTTTCCCTATTCTGCTGGTGAACAGTTAAGAATCAGTCTCTCCTGTTGCTGTCTATGTTGGGAAGAACGTCTTAGTATCTGCAGACTGCAGTATCCTGTCAGGTTAAATTTTGAGTACTGTCCAAGCTTTGAGTGGAAACGTGTTAGCCTGGAAAATGATTTAATTGAGCATGCCTAAAGTCTTCTGAGGTTGTCTGTTATACTGATCTTAGACGATGCTCAACCCTCCCCTGCCCCCCCACCCTTCCCCCATCAAGACATGTTCCAGTATTGGCCGTAACAGAATATTTTGTCTCTTCTCGGAGGAGGTGTTGTCTGTCACTTACCTCTGTTTTGCTGTATCAACTCATTGCAAATGTGATGTAAAGAGGTGCTCGTCTACGTTTAGAAGAATTTGCAAATGCTTAGGATACTGATATGGTTCCTATTTCTTACAGGAATCGATCAATGCCTACAATTCACCAAACAGCACAAAGTTCATTTTTATGCTGAGCACTCGAGCTGGTGGACTTGGAATTAATCTTGCTACTGCTGATGTTGTTATTATGTATGATTCAGATTGGAATCCTCAGGTCGATCTTCAGGCTATGGTGAGTGGCCACATGCCATGCTTGCCTGGTTGGTAAGCTAACAGTCTTTTCAGAGCTTGGCCTGGTGGACTTGGAATTAATCTTGCTACTGCTGATGTTGTTATTATGTATGATTCAGATTGGAATCCTCAGGTCGATCTTCAGGCTATGGTGAGTGGCCACATGCCATGCTTGCCTGGTTGGTAAGCTAACAGTCTTTTCAGAGCTTGGCTTTTGATCATGGTATAAACCCAGGCTGTTCCAAACACACAACCAAGGAGATTTCATAGGCTTCTTAAGAATATCTAGGCCACATGCAGTGAATAAGATGGAAACACACCCAAACGTCTGTGTATAGCAGAGGAATAGAAGTCCTTGAATAATCCATAGCTGTAGTGTTCCGGTGGCAACACTAGTACCTTTGTTTCCATTTCCCCTGTGCCCTTTCATGAAATGATTGAGGCATTAATGTCTCTTTGCTCTGTCTAGGCCTACAATACCATTATTGGCTCTAGGATTTCATTTAAAGCAATGACTATTATAGATGGGAACAATATACCAAAAAACAGGTTTTCTGCCTTTCAAACGTAATGTATACTGCCCAAATTACTCCATTGGCTCTTAAAATCTGTGTCTCCTTGTGATACCCAAGGACAGATCTGTCACTGTTGGAGTCCAATCCTTCTATAGCCGTTGCAGAACTACAATTCAGTACCCTATGAATTCTGAGTTTATCTGAAAATCTGTATAATAAACGTTCTCCTTGTTCCTAGGTTCTCCATTACCATTTTTCGTTTTAGACTTGTCTTGTGTTATAATCTGTGCCAAGAAGCTCTGCTGTTGTGTGCTTTAAAAAAATACATATTCACAAAGTGATTTCCCTTTTACAGTCCTGTTGTCCTTCCTATGTTAGATAAAAATATCTTATTTCCTTTAATATGACATTAAAATGTATAATGTTGCAGTTTTTAATTTTTGGCATTTTAATTTTGAGTCCATTTCCTGCCCATTTGTCACATGTTTTTCCTATGGTGATTTACCTGCTTTCCAGGATCGTGCCCACAGGATTGGCCAAACCAAGACTGTTCGAGTTTTTCGATTTATCACAGATAATACTGTGGAAGAAAGAATAGTGGAGCGTGCTGAAATGAAACTCCGTCTCGATTCAATAGTTATTCAGCAGGGTAAGATGTGCTTGAATTGAGTTTGGAAACAAAATTTGTACATCATAATAGCAGGTACCTGTTTTAGGACTCTCAAAAGTTGGTTATATTCTTTCTTGAGATGCTATTAATGTTTGCATGACAGCTGCTATAGTTTAAGAGCTTTTTTATCTGAAGTCCTCTGCATCTTGGAAGAGTTGCGCTGTCCTTTCTTGTATGTTTTTTCTGTCCTGAACTATGTTTTTCCTCCTCTGACTTCTACAATCCTAGGGCCATGGAGAGGCTACACCTTTTTGCTGTACTGCTTGCTGGCAGAGGCTGTCCCTGACAGTGGTCACTCAAAATGAATGCTGCTCTGAGTGAGGGTCACTACATACCTCTCATCCCAGGCCCCTGTTGTGAGTTTAGAAGATAGATGTAGGAAACTGGTATTTTGTTGCAGTTGTTCCCCACATTTTGCACCTATTAGGACTACTAGGTGCTGGTTTTCAACTCTGACAGTGCACTGAAGCCTGCTAACCAGGCGCCAGTGTGCTTTCCCTAAAACAAAGTAACTGCTCAGTTGTGCCCCAATTGGCAAATACTTTAGCACCCCTAGAAGTCCCTAATAATGGTACCACTGGTACCTGGGTACTAAAGAGGGTCCCTAAGGGCTGCAGCATGTATTAAGCCACCTTAAGGGACCCCCATGCAAATTGCAAACAGGCGCAAACCATATGTGAAACCAGGAGATGGCACCCTCACTGTGTGCCATGCCAAAGTCACTGCATGTAATATATGTAAGTCACCCCTACGGCAGGCCTTGTAGCCCTAAGGCAGGGTGCATTATATTACATGTGAGGGCATATCTGCATGAGCAGCTATGCCCCTGTGCTGTCTAGTTAAATTACTAGATGGTACAAGTGAACATGGAAGCCATCTTAAGTATATGTACTGAGCACTGGTCATTACGAGTTCCCCACCTACATGATGACTTTACTGAAACCCAGGGTGTTAGCTATCAAACACCTTGTTTTAATAAATCTGTACTGTAGCCAGTATTAGATTTATTATGACATGCACCCAGAGGGCACCTTAGAGGTGCCCCTTGAAAAACCTACCAGTATCTAGTGTGCTGGCTGACCAGCCTGCCACCACAGACCAGTTTCTGTCCCAGGTGAGAGCCCACGCTCTGATGTCAGAAACCATGCCTGCTCCGGAGGAAGGTGTTCATGCCTCCTCCAGCATGTTGGCTAGAGATTTAGCATATCAAGGCCAGGGGCCTCAAAGCCCCTGCCGCCTTTGCAAGGCGGCCCAGCTTTCCCTTGACCTGGGAGATGTTACCCCCTGCCCTGAGGCCCATTTGGCACCAGGACAGACGGGGAAATTAGCTATGCAAGTAGGCGTGTTGCAGCTCCAGACTAGTCACACCTCTAAGGTGGCCTACCTGATGTGCGCCACGAAAGAAGGATTCCACCATCTTGTTTTTGGTGGAATTAGGAACTCTGGGACTGGGTTATGTTCTCTTCCCACAAGAAGTGGTCATCTAGGGGGTGTAGGGACCCCAGGGGTAAGTGGCCAGTTGGCTACTACCCTTAACTCCATTAAATGTAGTATTTAGGTGGCTCCCTGACACCAGGAACTTAGATTTTGCAGCGTGAATCTTTTCTGGATTCACATGCAGTGCATTATTCCGCCATCGAGTGGTTGGGTCCGGAATTGTAGTATTTCTTCTGTTTTTTTTTTGGTTTTTTTGGTGGGCGTCGACATACCACCATTTGGTGTCCCTCTGTGACGTCGACGTGCTTCCTCCCGAAGCTCCCACCTTTGGAAGCCATCTTCAGATTCTTTTTTTCCGCCGTTGGGTCTGGATCGTCACAGATGGAGCTCCAAGGATTTGGAGAGAAGAATCTACGAAAATCGGTTCGAAGAGGTCAGCGATAACTACATTCGACGTTCCGGTCGTCGATTCCAGCATTCGGAGTACGCCGAAAGGTGAAAACAACAAGACTTTGACGAAAACCGGAGAATGCGCATGCAGGGGCCTCCCTGCGCGAAGTAATGGACAAGACGCCGTTCAAGTTCTGCAAGAATTGCCACCACAAGTACGTGCAGAAAGATCAGCATCCAGTTTGCAACCTTTGCCTCCCGCTCGATCATCAGTCAAGACTGCAAAGCTTGCTCGGCCTTCACCCCGAAGAGGTCGAGGGTGAGAGAAGGGCAGAGAAGGGCCAACTACAACATGCAGGGACAGGGCCCTCCACCATCGCTTCGAGACATGGGCCTCTCCAGCGAAGAAGAGGACAATGTTGCAGGAGGGCCTGAAGTCGACTAGGACATAGACATCCAGGTCGTGATGGTCGAGAAGAAGACTTCTAAGGAGGTAAGAGATACGTCGGCCCCGAAAAAAGTTGAATTGTCACGAAAAACAGACTCAAAAGCCTTGAGAGGAGCCTCTGCGTCAAAGCCATCCACGACCGCAGAAGCATCCAAAGATAGGCAGCCCGTCGGATCCTTGGATAAGGACTCCAGAACGGCAAAGACCCTCAAAAAATCAAAGACGTCGAAAGACGGACACGATAAAGACGCTTCGACATCGACAAAGGAGAGGTCAAAACAGGCTTCCCCGACCGCATCGGCGTCGGCAAGCGTGAAAAGGAAGGCCGAAACTCTCGGCGTCGAAACACACGCAGCCGAGGTAGAAAAGGAAGCGCCTCGAAGCCGAAATGGCGACCATACTAGAGCGCAAAAAAATTAGACGACAGCTTGAAACAATTCAAGATTCCGCCGAAGGCTTCTACAGAATCAGACCAGGTCGTCGAGGAGTTTCAGCCTCCAACGACACCCGAACCGCTCGACGAGCAAGAGGAAGAAGATTACTTCGACGAAGAGAGGGACGGGGACGAACACACACATGTGGAGTCGGCCGCCTCAGACTCAGGATCTCCAATGGCAAGATCTTGACGCAGAATCACCAGAAGAGGCAATTGATTCATATCCCTCGAGACCCTCACCGTCTGACATTGGAATGTACAATCGGGTCATAAAAAATGCTGCAGATACTTATGGAGTGCATTTGGAAGAGGAGAAACCACAGTCCTGCTTTCTATTGGAAACCTTGATGCCAATACAATCAAGAAGCCAATTCCTTCCAATGCTACCAAGTGGGCTAGATCAAGGAAAGGAAGCATTTAAGGAGCCTGCTACATGCAAGGCGGTGACACCAAGAGGTGAGAAAAAATGCAAACATTCTTCAAAAGATCCTAACTACATCAAAGGGGCAATAGCAGCTGACGGTATTATCACTTCCACAGCCAGGAAAAGAGCAAATGTGCCAACCACTGCTGGCCCACCCCCGGACAAGGAAAGCAAGAGACTAGACCTAGTGGGAAGAAAGGTTGAGAGAAGTGCTGCAAACCAATGGCTCATAGCTAACTCAAATGCGTTACTGAACCGTCATGCATACCAACATTGGGAAGAGGTAGGGGATCTGCTGAAACACCCACCAGAGCAGTTCCAAAAGAGGGCTACCCACTTAGTGGAAAGTGGGAAAAATATTGCAAATACATGCTTAAAATCAGCTCTGGATGCTGCAGAAACATTCAGTAGACAAATGATGATCGGCATCACGTAGAGAAGACATGCTTGGCTGAGATTCTCAGGTTTCAAGCCAGAAGTCCAAAGCAACATAATAAATTCACCATTCAATGGAGAACAATTATTTGGAAGCGTGGTGGACGACAAGCTAAATCAGTTGAAAAAAGGCAACGATACAGCAAGGTCAATGAGCGCTCTACAATTCAGAGGCATGCGTAGGGGCACCCCATCCAGGAGACCAACAGGTAGAGGTGGCAACCAACCAACTACCTCACACCAAGCATACCAACAAACATACCAAAGAACGAGTCAAACACAACAGCTGGGCCAACAACAAAACTGGCAGTACCAGCAGAGAAGACAGTCCTTTCGTGGGCGCCCACGGGGAAGGGGCCAACAACAGCAAAGAGGTGGTCCACAAACTACCACCAAGTGACTGCACTCCAAAAAGGGCACACTTGAAGAAAACATGCCGAAGTGTACCCACAGCATTACAACCTGCACAAACTCAACAGCCGGTATGCGAACAGTTCACTCAACACACAACACCAGTGGGAGGCAGACTACAATTTTTCCTCCAAAAATGTAAGAAAATAACGAACAAATGGGTGTTAAACGTAATACAATACGGTTACTTCATAGAGCTAACCAAACGACCACCCAACAAAGGACCAAAAAGAAAGATACATTCACAAAGGGAAGAAGTGCAAGAACTTCTAACAAAACCGGCAATAGAACAGGTGCCTCACAAAGAAAGGAACACAGGCATTTACTCAACGTACTTCCTAATTCCAAAGATAGATGGGACACTACGCCCAATATTAGACATAAGGTTCCTAAACAAGTACATAAAGACACAAAAGTTCAAAATTACAACGCTGCCGGAGGTGATTCCCCAATTGCAGCAAGGAGATTACATGGCAACCATAGACTTAAAGGACGCCTACTTGCACATCCCCATGAACGAAAAACACAAACGCCTATTAAGGTTCGTAGTCAACAAAACACACTATCAGTTCAAAGTGCTGGCATTCGGACTCAAATCAGCACCAAGAGTGTTCACAAAATGCCTAACAGTAGCCGCACACCTAAGAAGACGGGGAATTCATGTCTATCCATATCTAGATGACTGGTTATTGAGAGCAAGCTCATACCATCTCTGCAAACCGCATATACAACAGGTGATACAAACACTAGTTCAGCTGGGGTTTTCAATTCATTGGAAAAAATCATCGCCAGAGCAAGTAAAGGTGTTCCTGGGCACAAACTTAGTGTTAGGGAAAACATTCCCAAGCAGCAAAACATTAGCCTTGCTGAAGGAGACTCATCTCTACCAGAAGGGGCATCATCGGACAGTGGGAAAGATACTAGGAATGATGGCATCATGCATTCATTCAATTCCCAACATCCGGCTACACATGAGACCTTTTCAGGAATTGCTCCAACAACAATGGTCACAGTCAACAGGGAGTTGGGAGGATCTAGTTGTTGTTACACAAAGAATTCATCAGGAAATGGCATGGTGGAACAAAACAAACCTATCATGGGGCACAGCTTTCACACATCCAGCCCCAACAGTGACCATTACAACGGATGCTTCCCAAAAAGGGTGGGGAGCACACATGAACAATCTCAAGGTGCGAGGATTGTGGACGCACCAGGATGCAGTAAAACACATCAACTTTTGGAGTTGAAGACCGTGTTACTAGCCTTGAAAGCATTTAAAAAACAAATCTACAACAAAAAAAGTGTTGATTCAAACGGACAACACAACGACCATGTTTTGTATAAACAAACAAGGGGGAACTCAGTCTCTAGCCCTCTCTACTCTAGCCCAAGAAATTTGGAAATGGGAGAGCCAAAAGAACATAGACATAGTAGCGATACACTTACCAGGGAAGGACAATATCGAAGCACAGACTGAGTAGACAAATGTCATAATCCCACGAGTGGGAAATGAATCAATCGGAACTAAAAAAGATTTTCAAAAAATGGGGGACTCCACAAATAGACTTATTTGCAACACCCCACAATGCAAAATGCCCAAACTTCGCATCCAGGCAACCGTGCAATCAGTCCCTGGGGAATGCCCTATGGATGGACTGGTCGGGGATATTTGCTTACGCTTTTCCCCGATCCCACTCCTCCACAAAGTAATCCTCAAATGCAAAATCAGTCACATGACAATGATTCTCATTGCACCGCAGTGGGCCAGGCAAACTTGGTTCTCGGAGATAATGGAAATATCTCGGAACAATGCACAAACTACCAAGAAGGCAAGACCTACTAACATTGCAAAACGGAAGGGTACTACACCCAGAGCCAGAAAGCTTAAGCTTAGCAGCATGGCTCCTGAGGACTTAGAATTTGCGCACCTCAAACTACCAAAGAGTACAATGGCTGTTCTCAGGGAAGCAAGAAAACCAACAACAAGAAAATGTTATACTGCAAAATGGAAAAGATACACACAGTGGTGCCTTAAACAGCTCACAAACAAAATTACTAAAGAGAGAACAGTTCTAAAGTACTTGACTCATTTGCTTCACAATAACCTAAGCTACGCTTCCCTAAAGGTGCACTTAGCAGCAATTGTAGCATACACAAGAGGAAAAACAGGGAGCAGTTTCTTCACTTCTCATGTGGTCAAAAGATTCCTAGAAGGAGCAAAAAGAATAGCACCACCAAAAATGGTGCCAGCACCCACATGGAATCTAAACATAGCTCTAACACAATTAATGAAAGCACCATTTGAACCGCTACATACAGCAACGCCACAAATGCTCACTCTAAAGACAGCTTTCTTAGTGGCAATCACATCTCTACGCAGAGCTAGTGAACTACAGGCTTTAACTTTGTCACTATGTATTTGGAAGTAGGGTTCCTGCAGAGTGGTCATGAGAACAGATCTGCATTTCATGCCAAAGGTGGTATATCAATTCCACATAAATCAAACAATGCATATTCCGAGTTTCTTTCAAAAGCCAAAGACGAAAGCAGAAAGAACTTAGCATACACTGGACGCTAGAAGAGCGGTCATGTACTACGTTGAAAAAACCAGGGAGTACAGAAAAACAAAACAATTCTTTATCATTTTGCTAAAAGCTTTTTAGGAAGACCAGTAACCAAAAATACCATTGCCAGATGGATTGCACAAGCTATTCAATTATGTCACAAACAAGCAGGTGAAGAATTACAAGGAGCGCCAAGGGCTCACTCAACAAGAAAGAAGGCAGCTACAATCGCATTTCTGGCAAATACTCCAATTCAGGACATTTGCATGGCAGCAACCTGGTCTTCCATACACACACTTACCAAGCATTACTGTGTGGACATCCAAATGAATAAGGAAGCACAAGTGGTACAAAAGGTCTTGCAACATCTATTCACAAACCATCGCCCAGCCACCACTGGACTAGCAAACCGCTACAAAATCTATGCACAGCTTGTGAATCCAGAAAAGATTCACTCTACAAAATGGATAGTTTCTTACCTGCCGGTGTAGTTTTGCAGCTTGAAGAATTGTCTGGATTCACTAGCGAACCCACCCTCCTCCACCAGAAAGATGAGACAGGATGAAATCTATAAATAGAAGGAACAATAAAAAAGAAAAAAAAAAAGGAATCCGAAGATGGCGACCAAAGGTGGGAGCTTCCGGAGGAAGCACGTCGACATCAGAGAAGGACACGACATGGTGGTATGTTGACGCCCACCAAATAAAAAAAATACTACAATTCCGGACCCAACCACTAGATGGCGGAATAATGCACAGCATGTGAATCCAGAAAATTCTTCAAGCTGCAAAACTACACCGACAGGTAAACTATTCGTTCCTCTACCTGAAAGAAGGACAAAGAGCCGTAGACCCGACAACTGTGAATTAGCTGTGGACTTTGGCGCCAAACCCTGCCTGCTCCTGTCCCGACAATTGCCAAGACCAGACTCGTCCTGCTGCTGTGCATCCTCCCAGAGCCTTCGAGAGCTGCCAGCACTTTACCAGCCAGCATCTCCCTTGAAGTGGAGGAGCCACTTTCCTGCAGGCACCAACTGCAAAGTCTGGCTCACCGATTTGCTGACCACTGGGTCCACTGACTCAGCAGCAGGTTCCTAAAGCTCCCGGAGGTCAGCCCTGTCTCCAGCGAGTTTCAAGATGCTAGACCCTCCAGAAGTCCTCCAGCACCAATGCCCGGGGTACCAGGGTCCTTGCAGCAGCCAAGGCTTGTTCAGTGTCCTTCCGGGACACCAACACCACCAAGACAGAGCTACGGACGTGGGACATCCGCATCCGAGAGGTCCTCGTGAGAGTGGCCCTGTTGTCTTATTTTGTCCCCATCTCCAGGTCGACCTAAAGTGAGAGCCTCCAACGCAAGCGACCTGTTGAACAAAACACCTCTGCACACAAGCCCCACAACCAGAGTCCACCGACTGTGCAAGCTTGCTACAGAGACCCTCAAGAGCCGAGCCCCCCTTTGGGTTCTGCCAGACTGGTTCCCCAGTCCCCACTTGCTACCTTTTTCTTGTTACAGGTTTCCCCATTGCCTTCAGCTGTAGCCTTCGAGGCTACCCTAGAGACCTGCACATCTGGATCCTGACACACCAGGACAGGTAAACCGAAAATGCTGGTAGCTCCAAGGACCTTGGCCCCTACTTTCCTTAACTTCAGAAGAACAACCCTGTAACTAGAGTGCAAGTACACCTATGCAGTGTTTGTTTCTCCCATAGGATAACATTACTGTGTTTGAGGCACATGCCTCAAATCTGATAGCTGTATTTTCTGTGTTTCTGAAAATCGTTAACTCAAAGTACTTACCTGATCTCGAAGATCTTGGAGTCTAAATTAGGATTAAAAATTTTATTTTTCTAAAATGGTCTTGGATTTCCTTAGTGTGTGTGCCTCATTTATTGACTGTGTGCAACAAATGAGCGTTCATGACAGCATTCCATGGTTAAAAGAATTCATAGAAGAATCTGTTACCAACTATTTTTATCTGGATCCCTTGGGTTGCTGCCTACTAGCCCACCTGTGTAAAGTGCTGCTTCTATGAACTTGCCTACACCCTTGTGCTGTTGCCCAGCGTTCATGTTAAGCATGGTTATTTGTGGTGGGTGAGTGAGCATAGTTTGGTGGCTTATGAGAGTCTTCTTAAATCCCCCCTGGCCTGACCTAGCACAAGATGGAAGTTGAGAACTATTCTACCAGACGGGATGTAAGTTTTCAACATTCCTGCTGCTGAATGGAGGAGACAGACATTTAAGTGATGAGTGGAGACTGGGATACTTCAGATATTCTCGGAGGCCTTTTGGTTGCAAGGAGCTGGTGATTAGTCTCCTTGAGCACTGGCATATAGTGGAGGTGACAGATGGGGCTACAGGCTCTGTTGTGAAAAGAAGTCTGTGGATGAGGCATGCCATTGGGTCTTTCCCTGATTACTCTTTTGGTGGTGCAGAAACTTCACACCTTTTTGTGCCCCCTTTTGTGTGCTTCGGGATAGAGACCGCCTCAGTGCGGTCTACTGTGTGAAACCTCACTCTAGTCAGAATGCATGCAAAGACAGCAAAACCGTTGAACAGATTGTCAGCGGCACTGGCGACGGCTACCATCGTTATGTCTACAGCTTCCGAGACTATTGACTACTTCATAGTAGACGAGGCTGTCAGTGACTACTCCAGGGCTGGCTCAGTTCACAGTTGCTCCGTCGATGACATCAACAGTCAAATCGACGACTGCACCTTTTTACCAGAGCCAGACAAGTATTTCAGGTACAGAGTCTCGCATATCACATGAAAGACTGCACAGTCAACAAGAAATGCTGATTTTCTGAATGCCATGGAAAGTGAAGCTACTTTCATTAGGGAGAGTTTCCTTCATATGTTGGAAAATGGGACTTCTAGCGTCCCTATTCCGGATGGCTCTCTGATGTTCCTGTATCCTTAGTTTGAGCGTTCTGATAGTGCTGCCAACATAGATCAGTTGGCAGTTACATATCATCACATAAATCCAATATGTACTGTTGCAATTTATAAATTCATTTATATAGTATGTTTTTGCTGAACTGTAACAAAAGGTTTTCAATTTGTTCATTCCCATCTGACATACATTACATTCCGAACAGATAAAATTACCTTTTGGGTGTATGGGCATCCAACTTTTTTTTTTCTCAAGATAGAGGCGGCATGTAACTGCAAGCGTTTTTTCTGTCCGTGCATTCGACAGACCTGGTACTCCCAAAAGTAGTCTCCAATGTTTCCATAAGACCCTATATATCTCATTGCAATCTTCACTATGTTGACACAAAATCAAATGTTCTTTCTTCTGCCATAGCAAGAATAAGGATATAAGGGGTGCCTTCAGGCCAAGGTCGGCACCAAGAACATGTTTCCAACGCCCCGTCTTCGGGCTCGGCACCGAAACACCAGCCAAAGCCTTCCGGCTAAGGACAGTCTGGCCCCATTCAGGCACCGCACCAAAACCTTCGGCACCGAAATCCAAACATGTCATTGTGACCATTCCTTCGATACGAAGCATAAATCGTCGGATCCGAAAACTTCGGTTCCGAAACCTTCCGCTCCGAAAACATCGGCACCGAAAGACAAGACGGCTCCTCCCCCATCCAAGGAGCCTCGTTTCAACGTTCCGCCTTCCAACACGGACCCGAAACAGAAAAAACATGTCGTTAACCCTAAGACTGGTCATATTCATGTAAAATTGCCAGCTAAACAGGATCAAGAGATGGAGGAAGCTTACCACATTCCCCTTGGAAAAAAAAGATGTGGCTACTAATCTTCTCCTCCTCTCCCCCCCACCCCCCGCCCCCCCCCTCTTTCCCCACTTGACCCTAATTTACTTATTACTCCTACAAATCCACCACAACCACCTAACCACCAGGATGACTGGGATGGGGATGAAGATACACCGGATGACAATGATCCAGATGCATGGGATGATTACAATACAGATCCTAACACTGACAATGACTCAGATCTATACCCTACAAAACCATCTCCACCCGACGACAATGTAGGGTACATAGAATTCATTAACAGGGCTGCTCAATATCACGTGGTTCAGATTCACAAAGACTCTTGAGGAGGATTTTCTCTTTGAGACCTTTAGTTCTTCTCAAAGAGCAACTCAAACACTACCTATGCTTAAGGGCATGCTTAAGCATGCAGACGATATTTTTAAGGACCTGGTGCGAGCAAAAATACTAACACCACAGGTAGAACACCCAGGCTCTCTTAGTGAGATACGACAGGGCTCACTACGACTAATTGGAACAATTGATCCAATTCATGCCAGACGAACATAAATCAAAGGCACATGATTTAATTCAGGAAGGAAAACTAATTTCCAATACTTCAATTAGATGTGCTTTAGACGCAGCTGACACAGCAGCTCGTGCTGTCAACTTCAGTGTTCTTCTAAGACGACACGCCTGGCTAAGACTTTCAGGGTTTAAACCCGAAGTCCAGGCTTCCATTTTAAACCTACCCTTCGATCAGCAACACCTCTTTGGTCCTGTGGTGGATACTTCTTTGGAAAAAATGAAAAAGACACGGAGGTCGCAAAATCCATGGGGGCTTTGCAGGCCCCATCTGGGCGAGGTGCCTTTCGCTGCTCCTTTTAGATAGGAGGCTCAAAAAATATATCCAAAGACACCTCTTCCTATAAAGGCAACAATCTGTCACCCTCTTCCAGAGGTTACTTTAGAGGAGGATTTTGAGGCAATAATGGCAAGGGAAGGGGCAAAGGTAACACACCCCGTACTTCCCATGCAGTAAACAAACAGTGACTTGCCTCCTCTTCCCCCCCACCCCTGATCATTCCACACCCGTTGGGGGAAGTCTCTCTTTCTTCCCATCTGGAATACAATAACTTCAGACAGATGGGTCTTGGAAATAATCCAATTTGGTTATTGCCTGGAGCTTACCGACAATCCCCCAAACATTCCTCCACGAACACACAAAATGTCACCAGAACTGGAGCTTCTCAATAAGAGGTTCACTCTCTACTGCAAAAGGAAGCTATAGAGCCCGTCCCATCACAATATCAAGGGGTCGGGGTATACTGCCCTATAATTTCTCATACCCAAAAAGGACGGCTCTCTCAGGCCTAGAATAGCCCTCAGAGACCTAAATCTCTATATTCAGTCAGACCACTTTCACATGTTAACACTCCAACTGGTGCTCCCACTCCTTCAGCAAGTCCACTTTGTCTACTCTAGACTTAAAGGACGCATACTTCCATATTCCAATACATCACGCTCACCGCAAATTTCTCAGGTTTGTGGTAGCGGGACAACATTACCAGATCAAGGTGCTGCCATTCAGAGTCACCACTGCTCCCAAAGTATTCACCAAATGCCTGGCAGTAGTTGCCGCACATCTGCGAAGACCACATATTCACGTCTTCCCATATTTAGACGACTGGCTCATCAAAGCCAGTACTCTCACAAAGTGTCTGCAGCACACTCGGAGAACAGTACTGCACGACCTCGGATTCACAGTAAATCTGTCAAAGTCCCATCTCTAACCCTCCAATACGCAAACGTACTTGGGAGCCACTCTAGATACACACCGCTCCAGCCTGTCCCAATCCAGCCAGAATCCACAATATTCAGGCTCTAATTTCAAAGTTTCAGCCCGACCACTAATTACCAGCTCAGCTATTCATGCAGCTACTGGGAATGATGGCATCATGATAGTTCCCTATGCAAGACTTCAAATGCGTCCCCTCCAGGAATGTTAAGCGCGTCAGTGGAATCCGTCTCGGGGTCAATTGGCAGATCTAGTGTTGGTGGACTGCCGCACTCATCGCTCTCTGCAGTGGTGGAATCCACAGAACCTTTCCAAAGGGCGGCCTTTCATCGACCCAGTTCCAGACAGTGCTAACAGCAGACGCATCGCTCAATGGTTGCGGAGCTCCTCTCCCAACTCACACGATTCAGGGATTGTGGAGTCAAAAGCGAAAGTAACTGCACATAAATCTAGAGCTGCTAGCAGTCTTTCTAGCGCTCAAAGCCTTCCAAACTCACCTTGTAGGCAAAGCTGTCCTGATACGCACAGACAACATGACAGCCATGTATTACATACAGAAGCACGGGGGGACACACTCTTCAACTGTCACACCTTGCACAAGCCATTAGGAGGGGGGCCATTCATCAAAAAAATGTATCTCCTAGCGGAACACCTCCCAGGAGTGAACAATCAGATCATGGATCTGCTCAGCAGACAGCCAACAGATCCACGAGTAGGAACTTCACCCTCAAGTTCTCCTTCCGTTCTTCCAGATGTGGGGCTTCCCAGACCTAGATCTGTTTGCCACACACCAAAACGCAAAATGCCCAAACTTCGCCTCCAGGTATCCACACCCATTATCCAAAGGCAATGCTCTAGGGATGAACTGGTCAGGGATATTTGCCTATGCTTTTCCGGCTCTCCCACTCATTCCACTAGTGGTTCGGTGTAGGAAGCTGGCTCTGTATATACTATACCAAAGTGAGGTATAGTGTGCACCGAGTCCAGTGGCACCCCAAAGGTAAGCAGAGGTAAAGTTAGATAGCACCTCACTCTCTATTTGTGGTCGAGCAGTAAGGCAGTATCCGAGGACAGTGTTAAGCATTTGTTGTACACACTGTCCGCAAATGAATTCACACACTCAAAGACCGAACTTCAGACCAATTGTTTTTGTATGAAAAATATTCTTTTAGTTATTTTATTTTCTAAAACCAAGCAAGCCTGGCACAGGTAAGCAATAAATACTTTACAGTAGTAATGCAGATTGAATTGTAATTGCATATGCACTTTGTTTTGACTTACAGTATAGTTGCAGAGAAATGCAATACTTTTTTAAATACAGTACATAGACTTGAATGGGATTTTCAGTAAGATACCAGGCAAGTTACTTTTTAGATTACTTTTCTTACACAGAGTAGTGTTCCTGGATACTACTCTGGGACGTTTCCTGTAAACAGGTAAGTAAAAGCGTTTTTGTTAAACAGTACAATTTTAAGGAGTTTCTTTAGGTTTTCCAACTCCACACTTCGAAACTTTTCCAAGAAAAACAGTCAATGTTATCCTATGGACGAAAATAGTGTTACCTGTTTTAAGGTAAGTATTTGGTAGTGGGAGTTGAGGTTCTGGGAGTAGACTCAGGGGTCCCCCAGGGTCAAGGATGCACTCTTGTTACACCCTCAGCGGCACTAGGGCGACCGGGTGCACAGTGCTGAGGCCCAAAGTTATCCAATCTGGGATAGGGGGCCTCCGGTTGGTGGCTGCTGACGAGCAGGCCACTTGGTTGTGGGAGCAAAGCTCCTGGACTTTAGCTCAGGGCAAATGGGGAAACAAAGTAACACCAAAGGTGCACCCTCAGCGGCACTAGGGCGGCCGGTTGCAGGGTGTTTCGACATCGGGCACCCTGTTTGCAATGGGGAACCTCCATTTGTCAAAGGCACTGCAGCCTTGGGGACGAAGGTCTTCTGGGTGCGACCACCACTTCGAGAGGTAAGTTGGGAAGTTTGGGGTTGGTTAGACACCGTCGGTTTGGCAACCCAAGGCCGTGGGGCGTCGGGTGCAGGGGTTCCTTTTGGGGTCGGATCTTCTTACCAGCTCCTGGTCGCGGTTGGGGCACCTTCCGGATTTAGGCTGCAGGCGTTGGCTGGAGGTTTGAGGCAGGTCAGCGGTCGCCAGATCTCTGGTTCGGATCGCTGGAGGGACCTCCTCGTGGTGTTTGCCCGCTCGGGCCGTGGACGACAGGAGCAGATTGGGGCAGATCCGCGGTGTCCGGCCAGAACCAGAGGTTGCAGATGAACAAATCCGGTGTTCACGGGAGACAGTCTTTGTGGTTGAAGGCAGGCAGGTCCTCCGGGGTTTTCGAGGTTGCTGGCTGCAGGACACACCGGGATTTCGCAGGAGCAGGTTCGAGGTGGAGACTGGCTGGTAGGGCTGGGGCCAAGTCAGTGGGCGTCTTCCTCTTGTTAGCTTCTGCACGGCTGTTCGGTCCTTCTTGTAGTTTTGTCTTCTTTCTTGGTTCAGGGCTGCCCCCTAAATACTGTCTTTAGGGGGCGTTTTAGGGGTCTCGAGGTCAGAAGCCAATGGGCTACTGACCTTAGGGTGACTACACCCTTGGTGTGCTCACCCCACGCGCGGGAGTGAGCACAATCCCTAATCCTGATTGGGGTGTGCCTGCCATCTGCAAGATAGCGGGCACTGAAGAGTGGGCTTCACCTCGCCTCCCCCACCTGAGGGGTGGAGTTGGCAGAGGTGGGCACACCTTCTGGGCTGGCTAGTTTTTCCCCCCGAAAAGGATGGGAGACAGGAAGGGTGCCTGCTCCTGATAGCAGGAGAGGCTGGGGGTCGCATTACAAAGGCTGCCAGGCCTTTGAAGCTCCCCTTCCACAGATAGCTCTTCTTGGCCGGGGGGGTGAACACCTCCGCCCCTGAAAGGCTTTTGTTTTTTTGTTTCTGGGCACGGGGAGCAAAGGCTCCCACCCTAGGGGTCCAGAAACATGTCTGGTGGTGGCAGGCTGGTGTGTTCCAGTCAGGGAATCCACCAGAGGCTGGTCGTTTTACAGGGGGCATCTCTAAGATGCCCTCTGTGTGCATTTTTCATTAAATCCCACACTGGCATCAGTGTGGGTTTAATGTGCTGAGAAGTTTAATACCAAACTTCTCAGTTTTCAGTGTAGCCATTATGGTGCTGTGGAGTTTGTAATGGCAAGCTCCCAGCGCCATATACTCTTAATGGCAGCACTACACTTACAATGTCTAGGAATGGACTTGGACACTGTAGGGGTACAGGGCTCATGCACCTGTACCCTCACCACTGGTATAGTGCACCCAGCTAGAGGGGTGACTGATCTATGCCAGGGCAGTGGGTTGTAGGCATGGCACACAGGGATGTGTGCCATGTCGACTCTTCACTTTGTTCTGCACCAAAACACGCAGCCTGCAAAGGCAGTGTGTGTGTAAAGGTACAGGGCGTCTTAGGGTGGCACAATAAGTGCTGCAGCCCTTAGAGGTCTTCCCTGGTCACAGTGCCCTGGGTACCGGTGGTACCATTTACCAGGGGCTGACTTGTGGCCAGAGATGCCAATTGGGTTAGTTTTGGGGAAAGAACACAGGCCCTGGGAACCTGATTGGCAGGGACCCAGGGCACATCAAGTCAAAGTGCATCAAGTAGTCCGGCAAAAAGTGGTGGGGTTACTGCAACAGAAACCCTGCTTCTCACATTCGGAAACTCAGGCAAATATCCCTCACACTAATCCTGGTATCTCCCACATGGGCCAGTCAACCCTGGTTTACTACACTGTTGGCACTCTCAGTAGTTCCTCATCAAAAACTACATCTCACACCCAGTCTCCTCACGCAGAGCCATGGAGAGATAAGACATCCAGATCCCAAGCCTCTCAACCTTGCGATCTGGCACCTGAAATCATAGTTTGGTTATCTCAATCTTCCACCAGATTGTATGAATATCGTTAGAGGCCAGAAGACCTACTACAAGAGCCTGTTAACCGCAAAATGGAAGCGGTTTGTTATTTATTGTAATAACCATATCGACCCACTTGATGCTTCAGTTCAAAATATCATTTATTTACTGCATTTGCAGCGCTCCAATCTGGCATATACATCTATACGCTTACATTTCGCTGCAATAGCTGCATACCTTCAGAATAGACCACATCTGTCTCTTTTCAGAGTGCCTGTTATCAAGGCTTTTATGGAAGGACTTAAGTGTTATTCCACTGAGACTTCCACCTGCACCAGTGTGGAATCTTAATATTGTCCTTACCAGACTAATGGGTCCACCCTTTGAACCATTGCATAAATGTGAACTGCAATTTCTCACTTGGAAAGTTGCTTTCCTCATTGCTAATACATCACTGAGGAGAGTAGGTGAGCTTCAGGCACTTGCCATAGAAGAACCATTTTTACAAGTACACCAGAACAAAGTGTTTCTTCGCACAGACAAGAGTGTTCTTTTATACAGAACAAGCTCTACACACCTTAGATGTTAAACGAGCATTACTCTATTACATAGAAAGGACACAACCTTCTCGTAAAACTAAACAACTTTGTTGCTTTTGCTCCACCACACAAAGGCAATCCCATTTCTAAATCCGGTATTGCGAGGTGGATAGTCAAATGTATTCAAACATGCTATGCAAAAGTAAAGAGGACTTTACCAATTCCCCCTAGAGCGCATAACACTCGCAAAATAGGGGCTTCTATGGCTTTCTTAGGAAACAATCCCATAACTGACCTCTGTAAAGCTGCAACATGGTCTACACCACACACATTTACAAAACACTATTGTGTAGATGTGTTAGCCAGACAACAAGCTAATGGAGGCCAAGCAGTTCTACGTACACTCTTTCAAACGACCAACAGCTACAGGTTAGCCACCGCTTTGGGAGATTACTGCTGTATAGTCTATGCAAAGCATGTGATCTACAGCTCACTTGCCTCGAACGGAAAATGCTACTTACTCAGTATGCATCTGTTCTTGGCATGTAGACCTGTAGATTAACATGCGCCTCCCCGGGGACCTGTACCTGTTCCAGTACTATCTTTCTTAGATACATACGCATGGACATCTCTATTCTATTCTACTCTTACTAACTCCATTCTCACCCTCTGCGGGAAAACAATCTATCAGTGGAGTCGATGCCCATGCACACTATCACCGAAAGGAGGAGTCGCCTACCTCGTGACTGGAAAAGACTTCTTTGAAGAAAAATAAAGTGCAAACATCCGGACTCAACACTAGATGGCAGACTTATGCAAAGCATGTCAATCTACAGCTCTACATGCCAAGAACAGATGCATACTGAGTAAGTAGCATTTTCCTTTTTAGGCTCTGATGAAGTCCCTGTATAGGGACGTAATGCATCGGCTGGGTCCCTCTTAAAAAGATTGAAAATTTGGCGTATGAATAAAGAATATCTGCAAAGACAAATTCTTTACAGCAAAAGTATAAACTTTGAATATTGTAGGAAGCTGGCTCTGTATATACTATACCAATGTGAGGAATATAGTGTGCACAGTCAAGTGGAACCCCAGAGGTAGGCAGAGGTAAAAGAAGATAGCACCTTACTCTCTATTTGTAGTAGTATGGTCGAGCAGTAAGGCTGTATCAGAGGGTAGTGTTGAGCATTTGTTGTCCACACTCAATCAGCTAATGATATCACACACTCAAAGACTGAACTTCAGACCAATTGGTTTTGTATAAAGATTCTTTTAGTTATTTTATTTTCTAGAACCAAGCAAGCCTGGTACAGGTAAGCAATAAATACTTTACAGTAGTAATGCAGTTTGTAAACAGTTTGAATTGCAATTGTATATGCACTTTGATTAGATTACAGTAGAGCTACTAGTAATGCAATGCTTTTGATATACTGTTCATATACTTTGTATTGGCTTTTTAGTAGAATGTCAAGTAGATTACTTTACAGATTACTTTTCTTACACAGTGCAGTATACCTAGATACTGCACTGGGACATTTCCTGTAAACGGCTAAGTAAAAGCGTTTTTGTTATTTAGTTAGTTTTAAAGGGTTTCTTGGATTTTCCTACTCCACACTTAGAAACTTTTCACAGAAAAACAGTCAATGTTATCCTATGGAGGAAAATAGGGTTATCGGTTCAAAGGTAGGTATTCGGTTGTGGAAGTTGGTGTTCTGGGGTTAGACTCGGGGGGGGGTCTCCCAGGGTCAAAGATGCACTCTTGTTACACCCTCAGCGGCACTAGGGCAGCCGGGTGCCGAGTGCTGAGTCCCAATGTTATCCAATGGGGGATAGGGGATTCTGGTTGGTGGCTGCTGACGAGCAGGCCACTGGGTTGTTGGAGCAAAGCTCCTGGACTTAAGCTCAGGGCAAATGGGGGTTCAAGCCAGCACCAAAGGTGCACCCTCAGCGGCACTGGGGCGGCTGGGTGCAGAGTGCTGTTTTGGCGTCTGGTGCCCTGTAGCTTTCAGTGGGTAGTCTCCGGTTTGCAAACACACTGCAGGCTCTGGGACGAAGGTCTTCTGGGTGCGACCACCACGGGGAGAGGTAAGTTGGGATGCTGAGGGTTGGTTAGGCACCGTCGGTTGGGCCACCGAAGGCTGTGGGGCGTCGGGTGCAGGGGTGCCTTTTGGGGTCTGATCTTCTCACCTGGTCACGCAGGTCAGGGGTCACCGGATCTCGGGTCAGGATCTGCCGGGGAGACCTCCTGTTGGTGTTGGGCCACTGGAACTTGGGCTGTATGTGTCCGGTGCAGAGTGGTGAAGACTCGCGGACTTTGCTGGACCTGGAGTCTGTTGGTGAACAATTCCGGTGTTCACAGAAGACAGTCTTTTCTTTTGAAGGCAGGGCAGGTAGTCTGGGTTCTTGAGGCTGCTGGTTGCAGGACACACCGGAGTTTCGCTTCTGCAGGTTCGAGGTGGGGACAGGCCGGTAGGGCTGGGGCCAAGTCAGTGGGCGTCCTCCTTGTTAGCTTTGGCACGACTGTTCGGTCCTTATTCTTTTCTTCTGGTTTCTTGTCGGAGGAAGCAAGGTTCGGGGTGCCCCCTAAATACTAGATTTAGGGGCGTTACAGGTAAGTAAAGGTTGGGACCAATGGGTCTCTTCCTTTGGGTGGGTACACCCCCTATTATGCCAACCTCCAGTGGGAGGGGGGCATATGCCACTCTGGTTGGCTGGGTCCCCCCATCTGCAAGATGGCGGGGACTGAGAGTTGTGCTTCACCTCGCCTCCCCCACCTGAGGGGTGGAGTTGGCAGAGGTGGGCACATCTCTCTTCCTCACTTGTTTTTCCCGCCGGTTCTCCCGCCCAAAGTGGGGGTCAAAACCAGTGGGGACCAAAACCAGTGGGGACCAGTTGCTGAAAGCAGCAAGTGGCCTGGGGAAGCTCACAAAGGCGGCAAGCCTTTGAAGCTTCCCCTTCGTGGACCCTGTCCATCCTGGGGGAGGAGGCTTGGCACCTCGTCCCAGGATGTGCATTGTTTCAGGCCCCCCGAGAACAGCAGGCTCTCGACCCAGGGGTCCAGAAATATGTCTGGTGGTGGCAGCTGAAAGCAGCCACTCAGCCTGGACACTAGTGGTATGTCGTTTTCAGGGGGCATCTCTAAGATGCCCTCTGTGTGCATTTTTCATTCAATCCCACACTGGCATTGGTGTGGGTTTAATGTGCTGAGAAGTTTGATACCAAACTTCTCCGTTTTCAAGGTAGCCATTATGGTGCTTTGGAGTTCGTAATGACCACTCCCAGCACCATATACTCTTAATGGCAGCACTGCACTTACAATGTCTAAGAATGGACTTAGACACTGTAGGGGTACAGGGCTCATGCACCTGTACCCTCACCACTGGTGTAGGGCACCCAGCTAGAGGGGTGACTGATGTATGCCAGGGCAGTGGTTTGTGGGCATGGCACACAGGGATGTGTGCCATGTCGACTCTTCACTTTGTTCTGCACCAAGACACTCAGCCTGCAAAGGCAGTGTGTGAGTGTAAAGGTACAGGGCCTCTAAGGGTGGCACAATAAGTGCTGCAGCCCTTTGAGGTCTTTCCTGGTCACAGTGCCCTGGGTACCTGGGGTACAATTTACTAGGTGCTTACCTGTGGCCAGAGATGCCAATTGGGTTTGTTTTCAATGCAGTTTTAGGGAAAGAATATAGGCCCTGGGTACCTGATTAGCAGGAGCCCAGGGCACACTCTGTCAAAGCACAGCAACAGTTCAGCAAAAAGTGGGGGCAATCATGCAGAAAGAGGGCACTTTCTCACAATTATGACCTACTGACCAGGAGTGATTTCAGTTAAAATACTATGGACATTTTAGAATACGTTGCCCTCCCACAGAATCGTTTTTATAAGTTGTCTTGAGTTTTGTGGCCAGTCAAAATTCTGGAAGTAGGCACAATGACAAAGTTTGCAATATTGACTGGTGCAGTCTTAGGAAGCGCTACTGCCACCCATTTTTGTTTTTTCAACATTGATGACTCTTTTGGCGTCGGAGCATTCTCCTTCCGCTTCTTTGGCGGCTTTATCCTCTTAATTCGATAGCCCGATATGCCTCTACATTGCGTAGTGTGCCTGTCTTTGTTAGGTCTCGCCATAGGAGGAGACCTCTTGGAATCGATTAGCTTTTTAGGCCAAAAACGTGCATGCATTGCATTGCTTTCAATGGCAACGCGTGCACGTTTGGCGATTCCCTTGCGGGAGCGAGCTTTGGCGACATCTGTTTGTAATTAACTTGCAAACAGATGGTGCTCGCTCCCGCAAGGGAAACGCTGTGTGCTCTCGGCCGCACTCCCCCCATCCCTCCCCCCCCCCCCCTCAGCGTCTACAGGGGCCATATGTGTTTTAGGTCTCGCCTAGATATGGTGTTGCACACAAGGCGTGCCTTCCTTTTTGGGACAGTATATTTGCAGTGTTCGTTTATTATTTCTGCAGACTTCTCAACGATAAGTTCTCATCTTATAGACGGCTGGCTGCCTGCCTACATGTGTGCGGAAAGCGATTCTTATATATTGTATATCAGTCGCTGTAATCCCTAACCGTTTCCGGCGCCACATATGGCTCATTGATGAATACAATGAAGAACGCGGGCATCCGTGCACGCTCTTTGCACGCAACTCCATTAATAATTCTTATTGGGCACTGTGAGTGCGAGAAATCTACATTTTATTGATTTACCACCAGAAGAGATTATTTCAGTAAATATGGAAAAATACTTCGTGATTAAACAAAACGTCATTATTGAATGTTTTTTTAAAAATTTAAATCCATGACCGACCCTCTGGTCAGTTCCGATATTGTACAAAAATGACATCCTTGCGCGTGTCACGATCTACCTACTTTCGCTACGCTAGACTTGTTTTTTCTGTTGTCCTCTTTTTATTTCTGAAGACTATCTCTTCTTTTCTATGGAGCTATCCTTTTTAGTCCCTTCTCTGTCTCCGCGCAGTGCTTCTGTTGGTGCCTATCAGTGCCACGGATCAACAGCAGCATCTGAGGACAGTGTGAGCTGCGCAGGGACAGAGGGCTGCAGAGAACAAGGTTAGTTGTGCAGCACAGGCAGGTCCCGGGCCATTTTAAGTTGAGTAGAGTGCAAATGTTCCACAACACACCTTAAGTATTTGCATTTAACTAGTTTGCGTGCATAAAAATTAATTTCTTTTGGCATGTAGTAAACTGCGTAGCATTTCACCAAAGGAAAGCCAGAAATATTTGTCAAAATATAGATGCACACTATACTCGTGCATGAATTATACACTCGGCTTAAGAGACAAGGAAAGTATTCAGCTCGTTGCCCTTCTGACACTTGAGCTAGAATGTGTTTTCTTTGCTGTCAGAGGCACTTACTAGTTCTTGTTGCTAATTAACACAGTGCTGTTAGCCAGACTTGCAACAGGGCGGGACTTGATTGTTGCTTGACATTGTGATCAGCTTAGCCGTGCCCTTGCCTCAGAGCAACATCCAATCAGAGAGGCCCACCCGGCTCATCCCACTTTTATGAGCCAGTGAACTGCTATAGCTGCAGCAACAGGGCGCTTAAACGACACATTGGAGAGAGCAGATGGCCTAGGGAAACAAAAGCAATGCACATTTGTCAACAATGCGCCATTGTTTGTCCTGACAAAATTATTTTGAAAAAAAGGCACCAATTATTGGAGTAATATACAGGGGATGCTAAACGTATGATTGTGTGATGTATGCATTCTCCGTGGATTGACATGCAAGAACAAAACAGAAGTGAGCGTTTCATACAGCTTATGCACGAATATGAATTTATTTTTTATATTAACCACTATTGGGCTGTTTGCGTATTTTGTAAATAACGGGAACATGTACTTTTATGTAGAGGTGCTGAATGTATTCCATACCAATGAAGATTTTTAAATGTTTTGGTGATTTTTTTTTTTGTATGTATCTCGAATTGATTTTCTGGACATCTCTCCGACTAAGTAAGTCCATTTCATTTTTACATGCAGGAATAAACCAAAACAGCAGGTCACTAGGCAGTGGTCCTAGGTAATCACATTTTGTACTTACAATAGGTAAAGTAAACAAGCATTGGCATAGCCAATAGGTCTCGCCTTTGGGACCTTATAAGTGTTTAGCCATGCAACAGTTGATGATGTTGCACCAAGGATATTGTGCTGCATAACTAAATACTTATAAGGTCCCAAAGGCGAGACCTATTGGCTATGCCAATGCTTGTTTTTCTTTAGTCTTTAGCATTTTTGGCTTTAACTCTGCTCATGCCTCGTAGGGATCACACTTGTTTTCTATTGGCAGGAAGAGACTGCACACCTGGTGGTCCTCCCTGTAGGAAGCTGAGTCTGTATATTGTATTACCACTAGGTGGTTCTACTGTACACAGTCCAGGGGTTCCCCAAAAGTGTACAGGGCTCACTGTAAAACCCAAAGTGCTCTTAGTGGTAGTGTGGGCGAGCAGCCTTAGGCCTAACACAGATGAGTGTAAGACATTTATTGCACAGCATTGACCAATAATGGACACACAACTCAAGAAGGAGATCCAGACCAATTTTAGAGAATTATACTTTGTATTTTATTTTAAGACCAAGATCTTCGCAATAAAGAAAGTACGTTTTTAAATAGAAATACTTTTCACTTTGAAAAATTGACACTTAGAAACTTTTCAGAACAGTTCAATGTTTTACTATGGGGAAAACAATATCGCGTTAAAACAGGTAAGTAATGCACTTATAATTCCAGTCTTTGGGACCAAAAGTAAGCAAGGGGCAAGGGTCAGGTGTACCAAAACTGCAGTGGCACAGGGGCGGCGGGGTGCAGAGGTCCAAATCTGAGTTCTGCCCAACACTTTTCAATAATGTCATGGAGTGCCTGGAGCCACCCTGCTTGGAGGTAGATAAATCGGTTGCAGGGGCCAAGCTTTGGGGGATAGGACTAGCACAGGGAGACCACAAAGCGGCACCAAACCTACACCACCAGCAGCACAGGGGTGGCCGGGTGCCAAATTGGCATCGGGCAATCAATGCTTTTCTATGGAGATTCTTTTGGCAAACAGGCTGCAGGCATTGCACCAGAGGTTGCAGGAGGGAGACCAACGACAGCAGAGGTAAGTAGAGATGCACCGTCTGTTCAGCTTACCAAGGCCCAGGGGCTTCGGGTGCAGGGGTGCCTTTCGACGTCAAAGTCTTCTTACCAGAGCTGGTCGCGGTCAGGAGGAGCCTCTGGATTCGCACTGCAGGCGCCACCAGGGAGATCAGGAGAGGTCAGAAAACGCTAGACACTAGGTCTGGATTGCCGGGGGAGACTTCACTGCACAGGTGAGCCACTCGGGCCGTGGGCATCGGGTGCAGAGTGGGCAGGGATCGCGGAGCCAGCTGGATCCGGAGCCCTTGGAGTCTGTTTCTTCTGGACAGGTCCGCTGTCCTCAGGAGATTTGAGTCTTTTTCGAAGGCAACATTCCTCCCAGGGTTTTCAGAGGTAGCTGGCTGCCGATCAGGTCGCTGGTTTGCAGAAGCTGGAGACAGGCTGGTAGGGCTGGGGCCAAGGCAGTCGTCATCTTCAGTCTTCTCTGCAGGGATGCCTTCTTGCTTCTTAGATCGCCTCAGATCTAGTTTCTAGGTCTGGGGGAGCCACCTAAATACTAAATTTAGGCGGCGTTTTAGGTGAGTAGTAGGTAGGGCCAATGGGCACTTTACCTGGGATAACACTCCTGGGTTCAGTGAAGCCATCATGGTGCTGTGGAAGTAGTTGTCAGGTTCCCAGCCCATGTACTCTCTATGGCTTCCCAGACACTTAAAATATTAAGGAATAGACCCCAATACTGTAGGAGCATATCTGCTCATGCAGATATGCCCACACCTGGGATATAGTGCACCCTGCCTTAGGGCTGGTGGGGCCTGCTAGAGGGGTGACCTACCTTTCTTAGGCAGTGCTAGCTGGAATGGCACACAGGTAGTGTGCCATGGCGGCTTGGTAATCTTTTCACCTCACAGGGGCAGTGGGATGGTCTTAGTGAGGGGCTCCCAGGGGACCCTTGTAGGAAAGTGGGTTTCTGTTGCAGTAACCCCCCCACTTTTTGGCAGACTACTGATGCACTTTTACTTGATGTGCCCTGGGTCCCTTCCAATCTGGTTCCCAGGGCCTGTGTTCTTTCCCCAAAACTAACCCAATTGGCATCTCTGGCCACAGGTCAGCCCCTGGTAAATGGTACCACAGGTACCCAGGGCACTGACCAGGGAAGACCTCTAAGGGCTGCAGCATTTATTGTGCCACCCTTAGAGGCCCTGTACCTTCACACACACACAACACACACATACACAACACACACACACACATACACACTGCCTTTGCAGGCTGCGTGTTTTGGTGCAGAACAAAGTGAAGAGTCGACATGGCACACATCCCTGTGTGCCATGCCTACAACCCACTGCCCTGGCATAGATCAGTCACCCCTCTAGCTGGGTGCACTATACCAGTGGTGAGGGTACAGGTGCATGAGCCCTGTACCCCTACAGTGTCCAAGTCCATTCTTAGACATTGTAAGTACAGTGCTGCCATTAAGAGTATATAGTGCTGGGAGTTTGTCACTACAAACTCCACAGCACCATAATGGCTACACTGAAAACTGAGAAGTTTGGTATCAAACTTCTCAGGACATTAAACCCACACTGATGCCAGTGTGGGATTTAATGAAAAATGCACACAGAGGGCATCTTGGAGATGCCCCCTGAAAACTAACCCACCTCTAGTGTCCAGGCTGAGTGGCTGCTTTCAGCTGCCACCACCAGACATGTTTCTGGACCCCTGGGTCGAGAGCCTGCTGCTCTCTGGGGCCTGGAACAATGCACATCCTGGGACAAGGTGCCAAGCCTCCTCCCCCAGGATGGGCAGGGTTCACGAAGGGGAAGCTTCAAAGGCCACTTGCTGCTCTCAGCAACTGGTCCCCACTGGTTCTGACCCCTCCCCCTTTGGGCGGGAGTACCGGCGGGGAAAACAAGCGAGGAAGTGAGGTGTGCCCACCTCTGCCAACTCCACCCCTCAGGTGGGGGAGGCGAGGTGAAGCACAACACTCAGCCCACACCATCTTGAAGATGGGGGGACTCAGCCAACCAGGGACAGGCTCACGCCCCCCCCCCCTTCCTGGAGGGTGGCATAATAGGGGGTGTACCCACCCCAGGGAAGGGACCCATTGGTCCCTGCCTTTTACCTACCTGTAACGCCCCTAAATCTAGTTTTTAGGGGCACCCCTGAACCTTGCTTCCTCAGACAAGAACCTGCAACAAGAAAAGAAGGACCGAACAGCCATGCCGAAGCTAACCAGAGGAACGCCCCCTGACTTGGCCCCAGCCCTACCGGCCTGTCTCCACCTCGAACCTGCTCCTGCGAAATCCCGGTGTGTCCTGTAGCCAGCAACCTCGAAAACCCCGGAGGACCTGCCTGCCTTCAAGCACAAAGACTTTGTCTCCCGTGAACACCTGATTTGTTCATCTGCAACCTCTGGCTCCGGCCAGACACCGTGGATCCGCCCCACTCTGCACCCACTTTCCACGGCCCGAGCCGGCAAACACCACGAGAAGGTCACCCTGGCGATCCTGACCCGGCGACCCCTGACCTGCCTCACGCCTCCAGCCGACGCCTGCAGCCTAAATCCAGAAGGCCCTCCTAACCGCGACCAGGAGCTGGTAAGAAGATCCGACCCCAAAAGGCACGCCTGCACCCGATGCCCCACGGCCTTGTGTGCCCAAACCAACGGTGCCTAACTTCCCAACTTACCTCTCGAAGTGGTGGTTGCACCCAGAAGACCTTCGTCCCCGAGCCTGCAGTGCCTTTACAAACCCGGAGGTTCCCCATTGAAACCAACAGGGCGCCTGATGTCGAAACAGCACTCTGCACCCGGCCGCCCTAGTGCCGCTGATGATACACCTTTGGTGCCACTTTGTTTCCCCATTTGCCCTGAGCCAAAGTCCAGGAGCTTTGCTCCCACAACCCAGTGGCCTGCTTGCCAGCAGCCACCAACCGGAGGCCCCCTATCCCCCATTGGATAACATTGGGTCTCAACACTCTGCACCCGGCCGCCCTAGTGCCGCTGAGGGTGTAACAAGAGTGCATCCTTGACCCTGGGGGAACCTTTGTTCTAACCCCAGAAGCTCAACTCCAATGACCGATTACTTAACTGGTAACCTTTAACTCCATTTCTATCCATAGGAACCTATTGACTGTTTTTCTCTGAAAAATGTTCTGAGTGTGGAGTTGGTTTGCATGGAAACCTGAAAAATTACAGTTGTGCAAAACTGATTTTACTTGGCTTTTCTCTAGGAAATGTCCCAGTGTGATATCTAGGCATATCACACTGAGTAGAAAAAGTAATCTATAAAGTAATCTCAAAAGTAACGTAAAAGTAATTTACCTGTAATTTTCATTGCACAATCGATACAAAGTATATGTATAGCATTTCACAGTATTGCGTTGCCAGTAATTCAAACTGTAACCATTTCAAAGTACATTTACAGCTGCATTTCAAACTGTATATTTACTGCAAAGTATTTAACAACTTACCTGTGCCAGGCTTGCTTGGTTCTAGAAAATAAAATAACTAAAAGAATATTTTTATACAAATCCAATTGGTCTGAAGTTCAGTCTTTGAGTGTGTGAAATCATTTGCTGATTGAGTGGGTACAACAAATGCTTAACACTGTCCTCTGATACTGCCTTACTGCTCGCCCACACTACCACAAATCGAGAGTAAGATGCTATCTACTTTTACCTCTGCCTACCTTTGGGGATCCACTGGACTCTGTGCACACTATACCTCACTTTGGTATAGTATATACAGAGCCAGCTTTCTACAACCCTCTTCAGCCTCCAAGCCCTAGGTACCCAGGGCACCACTTACTAGGGACTTACAGGGGAACAGAACTACCAAATGTGGCCAGGTTTTTAGGGACAACCCTGGTACTGGGGACCTGGACAGCAGGATCCCAGTACTCTACAATCAAAGTTAAATCAAAAGCCAGGCAAAAATTATGGGGTGGGGGGGGGGTACCTCAACAGAACCCCATTTTCTCACACTCCCTATGTGTGAATTTATGGTGGCACTCTGACCAGGAACAGAATAGTGTCTTCTCCATTGCACACAAAGCAAGGAGCCCCCTGTCTGCGCATTCTCCTTCTTTCCCTCAATGCAAGTTCCACTAACTTCGTTGTATTTCGCTGTAAGTCGGTGTAACCCCTTGGTAAAACTCCCTTACTTCGCTATAGCAATGATCTTCTCCATTTCCCTCGACGCAATTCCCATTTTATTTCTTCTCCTTTCTGTTGGTGTTTGGAGACCTTACAATGCTTCCAGACCCAACGGTGTGGAAAAAAAAAAATCTGAAGATAGCGACCAAGAGTGGGGCTCCACACCCCCCCTTCCCCACCCCCCAAAAAAAGTACTACAAGACCAGGAGAAAGCTCCGGACCCAACCACTAAATGGTGGAATAATGCACAGCTTGTGAATCCAGAAAATGTTTCAGGCTGCAAAACTACTCCTACAGGTAAGTAACCATTTTGTTACGCCATGAAGTGGAAAACTTCTACATATGGTGCCAGAAAAATTTTCATTTTCTGATCTCATGTCATGAGGAAGTCCTCATAATATCTACTTCATTTAGCCCACTTAAAAATGCAATTTTCTTCAAACAATCTTCATCCAGCTTTCTTTTTCAAAATCTGTGAAGGTTTTTTTTTTTGGGAAGGACTCAGTTGTTCCTGTCGTAAGCCGGCTCTTTATATAGTGGACCAAAACAAGGTACACTGCATAAAGAGCCCAGGCAACCCTTATTGGTTTACAGAGACAAAAATGATAACACTAAAAGCTCTTTTGTGGTAGTGTGGGTGAGTAGTTAGGCTTATCAGAGTAGTGCTAAGCATTTGTTGTACTTGGAGGCAATGAATGAGACCATGAAGAATAAATCCAAGACCAATTAAAAAAAATAAGTCCTATCTTTATATAGATTTTGATACCAAGAACTTAGTTATCAAGTAAGTACTCTTTTAAATATTGAATTTCACAGGTAAGTAAACAGTTCACTTAAATGTATCTTTGAGCAGCAATGCTTTCCTATGAGGGTGAAAAAAAGGCATCTGTTGCATAGTTATTTACGGTCTTTTTCTGGGTGGTCTCCTTCTGGACTCGGTTGTGGGGGGGCCAAGGTCCAAAGTACCACCAGCAGTTACTTGTTACCTGCCCTTGGGCGTCCAGGTGCAGAGGTGCTGGTCGGGTTGGTAGCTTTGTGCGCTACGCTGGTGGAAAGAAGGTGGGCCCACCTAGAACCAGGCTGCAGAGCGGGACTTGGGGACATGTCCGGAGCTTCCAACGGGGGGCTTGGGTCACACGGGTCCTAGGATCAAGGGGGCACAGCTGGTTCATCGGTACCCGAGCTGGGATGCTCTGGTGCACAGTAGATAGGTCAGCTGGGCTCTGCATCAAAGACCCTCGCGGTTGTTGGTCTCGCTGGTTGAGGGTGCAAAATCAGGACAGATTGGTGTAGGAAACTGGCTCTATATATACTACACCAAAATGAGGTATAGTGTGTATAGAGTCCAGGTGACCCCAGAGGTAGGCAGAGGTTAAAGTTATATAGAACCTTACTCTCTATTTGTGGTAGAGTGGTCGAGCAGTAAGGCAGTATCAGAGGACAGTGTTAAGCATTTGATGTACACACTCAGTCAGCAAATGAATTCACACACTCGAGGACTGAACTCTAGACCAATTGTTTTTGTATAAAAAATATACTGTTTTATTTTTAGAACCAAGCAAGCCTGGCACAGGTAAACATTAAATACTCGACAGTAATAAGTTGCTGATTGTAGAACAGTTTGAAAATGCAATAGGAATTGTACTTTGTTTGATTTACAGGGGATGCAGTAGGTTGCAATACTTAGCAAATACAGTACATTGAAATGAATAGGCTTTTTCAGTAAATTACAGGTAAGTTACTTTTCACGTTACTTTTCTAACTCAGTGCTGGATACCTAGATTCAGCTTCGGCACATTTCCTGCAAACAGGTAAGTAAATACGTTTTGGTTATTCGTGCGTTTTTTAAAGAATATTTTTAGATTTCAAAACTCCACAGTTTGAAACTTTTTGTAAGAAAATTGTCAATGTCGTCCTATGGAGGAAAAACAGGTTATTGGTTCAAAGGTAAGTTATCGACTGTGGGAGTTAAGGTTCTGGGGTTAAACTCAAGGGTCCCCCAGGGTCAGTGATGCACTCTTGTTACACCCTGAGCGGCACTAGGGCGGCTGGGTGCAGAGTGTTGAGACCCAATGTTATCCAATGGGGGATAGGGGGCCTCCGGTTGGTGGCTGCTGGCAAGCAGGCCACTGGGTTTTGGGAGCAAAGCTCCTAGACTTTAGCTCAGGGCGAATGGGGAAACAGATTTGCACCAAAGGTGCACCCTCAGCAGCACTAGGGCGGCCGGGTGCAGTATGCAGTTTCGACGTCAGAAGCCCCGTTTCCAATGGAGATCCTCCAGTCAGCAAAAACACTGCAGGCAGGGAGACTAAGGACTTATGGGTGCGACCACCACTTCAAGAGGTAAGTTGGGAAGTCAGGGGTTGGTTAGGCACCATTGGTTTGGCACACAAGGCCGTGGGGCATCTGGTTCACGGGTGCCTTTTGGGGTCGGAACTGCTTACCAGCTCCGGGTCGCGGTTAGCATTGCCTTCTGGATTTAGGCTGCAGGCGTCTGCTGGAGGCTTGAGGCAGGTCAGGGGTCGCCCGATCTCGGTTCAGGATCGCCGGGGTGACCTCCTCGTGGTGTTTGCCCACTCGAGCTCGGGCCGTGGACGGCGGGTGCAGAGTGGGGCAGGTTCGCGGTCTCCGGCTGCTGCCAGAGGTTGCAGTTTGAACAAATCCGGTGTTCACGGGAGAAGCAGTCTTTGGAAGTGAAGGCAGGCAGGTCCTCCGGGGTTTTTGAGGTTGCTGGCTGCAGGACACACCGGGATTTCGCAGGAGCAGGTTCGAGGGGAGACAGGCCGGGAGGGCTGGGGCCAAGTCAGTGGGCATCTTCCTCTTGTTAGCTGGCTGCACGGCTGTTCAGGCCTTCGTCTTTTCTTCTTGTTTCTTGGCTGGATCTGAGGAAGCAAGGTTCAGGGTGCCCCCTAAATACTAGATTTAGGGGCGTTACAGGTAGGTAAAGGGCAGGGACCAATGGGTCACTTCCCTGGGGTGGGTACACCCCCTATCGTGCCACCCTCCAGTGGGAGGGGGGCAGGAACCTGTCCCTGGTTGGTTGGGTCCCCCCATCCTCAAGATGGCAGGGACTCGGAGTTGTGCTTCACCTCGCCTCCCCCACCTGAGGGGTGGAGTTGGCAGAGGTGGGCACACCTCTTTCCCTCACTTGTTTTTCCCACCGGTTCTCCCGCCCAAAGTGTGGGGGGGTCAGAACCAGTGGGGACCAGTTGCTGAGTACAGCAAATGGCCTGGGGAAGCTCACAAAGGCGGCAAGCCTTTGAAGCTTCCCCTTCGTGAACCCTGCCCATCCTGGGGGAGGAGGCTTGGCACCTCGTCCCAGGATGTGCTTTGTTCCAGGCCCCAGAGAGCAGCAGGCTCTCGACCCAGGGGTCCAGAAACATGTCTGCTGGTGGCAGCTGAAGCAGCCACTCAGCCTAGACACTAGAGGTGGGTTAGGTTTCAGGGGGCATCTTCTAAGATGCCCTCTGTGTGCATTTTTCATTGACTCCCACACTGGCATCGGTGTGGGTTTAATGTTTTTGTTTCTGGGCACGGGGAGCAAAGGCTCCCACCCAAGGGGTCCAGAAACATGTCTGGTGGTGGCAGGCTGGTGTGTTCCAGTCAGGGAATCCACCAGAGGCTGGTCGTTTTACAGGGGGCATCTCTAAGATGCCCTCTGTGTGCATTTTTCATTAAATCCCACACTGGCATCCGTATGGGTTTAATGTGCTGAGAAGTTTGATACCAAACTTCTCAGTTTTCAGTGCAGCCATTATGGTGCTGTGGAGTTCATAATGACAAACTCCCAGCACCATATACTCTTAATGGCAGCACTGCACTTACAATGTCATGCACCTGTACCCTCACCACTGGTATAGTGCACCCAGCTAGAGGTGTGACTGACCTATGCCAGGGCAGTGGGTTGTAGGCATGGCACACAGAGGTGTGTGCCATGTCGACTCTTCACTTTGTTCTGCACCAAACACGCAGCCTGCAAAGGGTGGATGTGTGGGTGTGGGTGTGGTTGTGTGTGTGGTTGTGTGTGTGGTTGTGTGTGTGTGGGGGGGGGTGTGTGTGTGGGTGGGGGTGTAGGTGTAGGGCCTTTAAGGGTGGCACAATAAGTGCTGCAGCCCTTAGAGGTCTTCCCTGGTCACAGTGCCCTGGGTACCATTTATCAGGGGCTGACCTGGGGCCAGAGATGCCAGTTGGGTACAGTTTTGGGGAAAGAACACAGGCCCTGTGAACCTGATTGGCAGGGACCCAGGGCACATCAAGTCAAAGTGCATCTTTAGTCTGGCAAAAAAAGTGGGGGGGGGGGGTTACTGCAACAGAAACCCACTTCCTTACACAAGCCCCACCCCCCACCCAGCCCAAAGGCCAGGAGACTCGGCCAAAGCTGGGAGTCTCTTCCTAGTCTTTCAGGCGAGGAAGTGGTTTGGGAGTTGCAGGGCCTACTCTGCCTTACATCCTTCTGTCCAGGTCAGCCCCTTTAGGGAGCTGGCCTGCCTCAACAGTTTCAGGACCGAATTCCCAATGCTCCTTTCCTATCTCTTTAGTCCCTTCACCCCATCTTTTTAGTTTGGGTTCAGAGGTGCCTACCTCTGCAATTTCTAACTTGGCTATGCCCAAGCCCAGCTTACCCACAGAGGTTACCCACAGCTTCAGCAACCCCACCATGACCAATAAGGTCAGGGGGCCTTACTTGCTATTTGGCAGGGGGCTAGGTCACCATGCCAAGGACATTGCTGCCATGAAGGCTAACACCCAGCAGAGGCTACTGACAGCTGTCAGTGCCCAGAACCACACCTTTAGCTCCTCACTGGTAAGTGAAGGGGCTACCTTACAGGCTTCTTTGGGTTCTGGTTGCCTGTCTGCTGTTTTAGGGTGGGGGGGGGGGAGGGGGGGGGAGGTCACTACACTTGGTAGGGAACACCCTTCTTCCACCCTCTGTTCTGCCAGCTGAGGAGCCACCAACTCGGGCTGGACAGTTGCCTGACTAGTCAGGGCTTTTTGTTGGCTAGGGGGGGACTTCACCAGTGCCGGAGTTCTCCCTTACTGGGATGGAATCTCCCTGGCCCACTGGAACTGTGGCTAACAGTTGCCCACTTTTCCTACACTTTCTTCTTTTTCTTTTGGGGCTTAGCTGCACTAACTGCAGGTTGAGCCCCCCAGTTTTCTTGGGTGAGGTCTGGCATTGGACCAGTACCTCTCTTTGGCTCAGACCAACCTCTGGGTGGTCATTCCCAAGGAGACAATCAAGGGGGAGGTCTTTACTGACTACCACCTTTCTCCATCTAAGGGACCCAGCTACTTCTAGGGGCACTACAGCCACAGGCCTAACAGTGACACCCCCTGGGACAGTCCTTACTCTTTTTGTTTCCCCTGTGACATATTGGTTTGAGAGAACCAACCTGTCATGCACCACAGTGTGACTGGCACAGGAATCGCTCAGGGCAAGGGCTGGGATTCCATTCACCAGTAGGTGGTGGAAGGGTCTACTCCCCTCTGGGATCTCCAGCTTACCCTGTGGGCTCATTTCCCAGTTGAAGGCTATGAGGGCTTCCTCATCTGAGGAGTCACCCTCCAAAGCTACACTGGCAACCCCTGGAGCTACACTAGTAACACCTGGAGCTGCACTAGGGGCCTTGATTTTAGGACAGCTAGAGTCCTTGGTGTGGTGTCCTGCCTTTTGACAGTGGTGACACCATACTCTGGGATCACAATTCTCTCCTTGGTACCCTGTTTTAGTTTGTGAGGCGTCTTTGGGCCCACCCTCCTGGACAGGTTTTTGGGGGGCTACCTGGGACTTATTACTTTTATCTCTAAGGGGTTCACTGTCTTTCCTTTGGGGAGGCTTTGTAACCCCTTTCTTTTGGTCACCCCCAGTGGACGTCCTAGTTACCCTTGTTTTGACCCAGTGGTCGGTCTGCCTTTCCCAATTCTTGGGGAGAAAGTGGACCTAGGTCTACCAGGTACTGATGCAACTTTTCATCAATGCAATTACTTAATGTGTTCCTTCATGAACAGGTTGAAAATTCCAGTAAAGTCATGCACATGGTTTCCAGTTAACCAGCCACCTAGTGTTTTTACTGAGTAGTCTACAAAATCAATCCAGGATTGTTTTTGGGTTTTGTGAGCCCCCCCTGAATCTAATTCTGTACTCCTCAGTTGTGAGTCCAAATCCCTCAATCCGAGTTCTCTTCATGAGGTCATAGGACCCAGCATCTGCCCCAGAAAGGTTCAGGAGTCTGTCTCTGCAGTTACCAGAGAACAGTTCCCAAAGGAGTGCCCCCCCAGAAAGTCGTCTTCACCCTTCTGGCTTCACAAGCCCTCTCAAAGGCTGTTGAAACACTTGGTGATATCATCACCTTCCTCATGTTTAGGGACAATCCCTTTGGGGATTTTAGGATCATAAGATTGCTCTTTATCCTTATTATTTTGATTGCTTCCACCATGGATGGGTGCTAATCCCATCTCCTTTCTTTCTTTCTCTAGAGCCAGGAGTCTGGTCTCTAGGTCCAGTCTTTTGGTCAGCCTTGCTAAAAGGCTGTCCTCCTCATTGAGGCTGTCCTCACCAGAACCCGAGCCACCTGTGTGGCCTCTAGGTACTGAGAGGTTGATTCTTGGAGTCGGGGCTATTGGAGCCCTTTTCTCCCTAAGCAGTGGAGGAGGTAGATCCACCTGGTCATCCTCTTCCACTACTTCCCCATCTGACTGGTCATCACCTTGTTCAGAGGGGTGGTCCTTTGCATACTCAGCCAACAGCTCCTGGAGCTTTTGTTTGGTTGGATGGGGACCCATTGGTATGTTTTTACTTTTACATAAGGACCTTACTCCCTTGAAAGACAAGTGAAGGTAAGGGGTGAGGTCAAGCTCCTCAACCATGTCCTGTATGTTATTATGGTTATCTTCACTAGTAGCTGGGTTCTTATTTTGAGACATTCTAACAAAAAAGTTCTAACCCCTCTACCCTTGACAACAGTGACTTTTTATTTTCTAAAATTCTAAAGGGACTTAAGCAAGGCCCTAACAAGACTTTTAGTAGTTTTGCAAAAATGCCAATTTGAAAAAATCAGAAATCTAAAGGCAATTTAAGAGTTCTGTTGTGTGATCAGTTGGTAACCAAGTAGTCCAACAAATGCAAAGTTGTGTATCCCACCGCTGATCCACCAATGTAGGAAACTGGCTCTAT
This sequence comes from Calotriton arnoldi, assembly GCA_963921515.1. Classification (NCBI taxonomy): domain Eukaryota; kingdom Metazoa; phylum Chordata; class Amphibia; order Caudata; family Salamandridae; genus Calotriton; species Calotriton arnoldi. The sequence goes on from CAWUFW010002054.1 coordinate 214,023, forward strand.
ATATACTACACCAAAATGAGGTATAGTGTGTGTATAGAGTCCAGGTGACCCCAGAGGTAGGCAGAGGTTAAAGTTAGATAGAACCATACTCTCTATTTGTGGTAGAGTGGGCGAGCAGTAAGGCAGTATCGGAGGACAGTGTTAAGCATTTGATGTACCCACTCAGTCAGCAAATGACTTCACACACAAGGACTGAACTCTAGAGCAATTGTTTTTGTATAAAAAAGATACTTTTTTTTTTTTTTTTTTTTTAGAGCCAAGCAAGCCTGGCACAGGTAAACTTTAAATACTTTACAGTAATAAGTTGCTGATTGTAGAACAGTTTGAAAATGCAATAGGAATTGTACTTTGTTTGATTTACAGGGGATGCAGTAGGTTGCACTACTTAGCAAATGCAGTACATTTAAATGAATAGGCTTTTTCAGTAAATTACAGGTAAGTTACTTTTCACGTTACTTTTCTAACTCTGTGCTGGATACCTAGATTCAGCACTGAGACACTTCCTGCAAACAGGTAAGTAAATACGTTTTGGTTATTCGTGCGATTTTTAAAGAATATTTTTAGGTTTCAAAACTCCACACTTAGAAACTTTTTGGATAAAAATTGTCAATGTTATCCTATGGAGGAAAAACAGGTTATCGGTTCAAAGGTAAGTTATCGACTGTGGGAGATAAGGTTCTGGGGTTAGACTCGGGGGTGTGTGTGTTTGTGTGTCACCCAGGGTCAGTGATGCACTCTCGTTACACCCTCAGCGGCAATAGGGTGGCCGGGTGCAGAGTATTGAGACCCAATGGGGGATAGGGGGCCTCCGGTTGGTGGCTGCTGGCAAGCAGGCCACTGGGTTGTGGGAGCAAAGCTCCTAGACTTTAGCTCGGGGCAAATGGAGAAACAGATTAGCACCAAAGGGGCACCCTCAGCGGCACTAGGGCGGCCGGGTGCTGTTTCGACGTCGGAAGCCCAGTTGTTTCCAATGGAGAACCTCCGGTCAGCAAAAACACTGCAGGTCGAGAGCTAAGTTGGGAAGTTAGGGGTTGGTTAGGCACCATTGGTTTGGGCACACAAGGCCGTGGGGCGTCGGGTGCAGGGGTGCCTTTTGGGGTAGGATCGGCTTACCAGCTCCGGGTCGCGGTTAGCGGGGGGGGCCTTCTGGATTTAGGCTGCAGGGTTCACTTGGAGGCTTGAGGCAGGTCAGGGGTCGCCGGATCTCGGTTCAGGATCGCCAGGGTGACCTCCTCGTGGTGTTTGCCCACTCGAGCTCGGGCTGTGGACGGCGGATGCAGAGTGGGGCAGGTTTGCGGTCTCCGGTTGCTGCCAGAGGTTGCAGTTTGAAAAAATCTGTTCACGGGAGAAGCAGTCTTTGGAAGTGAAGGCAGGCAGGTCCTCCGGGGTTTTTGAGGTTGCTGGCTGCAGGACACACCGGGATTTCGCAGGAGCAGGTTCGAGGAGAGACAGGCCGGTAGGGCTGGGGCCAAGTCAGTGGGCGTCTTCCTCGTTAGCTGGCTGCACGGCTGTTCGGTCCTTCTTTTCTTGTTTCTTGGCTGGATCTGAGGAAGCAAGGTTCAGGGTGCCCCTAAATACTAGATTTAGGGGCGTTACAGGTAGGTAAAGGGCAGGGACCAATGTGTCCCTTCCCTGGGGTGGGTACACCCCCTATCGTGCCACCCTCCAGTGGGAGGGGGGCAGGAACCTGTCCCTGGTTGGTTGGGTCCCCCCATCCTCAAGATGGCAGGGACTCTGAGTTGTGCTTCACCTCGCCCCCCCCCACCTGAGCGGTGGAGTTGGTAGAGGTGGGCACACATCTTTCCCTCACTTGTTTTTCCCGCTGGTTCTCCCGCCCAAAGTGAGGGTGAGAACCAGTGGGGACCAGTTGCTGAGTACAGCAAGTGGCCTGGGGAAGCTCACAAAGGCTGCAAGCCTTTGAAGCTTCCCCTTCGTGAACCCTGCCCACCCTGGGGGAGGAGGCTTGGCACCTCGTCCCAGGCCCCAGAGAGCAGCAGGCTCTCGACCCAGGGGTCCAGAAACATGTCTGGTGGTAGCAGCTGAAGCAGCCACTCAGCCTAGACACTAGAGGTGGGTTAGGTTTCAGGGGGCATCTTCTAAGATGTCCTCTGTGTGCATTTTTCATTAAATCCCACACTGGCATCGGTGTGGGTTTAATGTGTTGAGAAGTTCGATACCAAACTTCTCAGTTTTCAGTGCTGCCATTATGGTGCTGTGGAGTTCGTAATGACAAACTCCCAGCACCATATACTCTTAATGGCAGCACTGCACTTACAATGTCTAAGAATGGACTTGGACACTGTAGGGGTACAGGGCTCATGCACCTGTACCCTCACCACTGGTATAGTGCTCCCAGCTAGAGGAGTGACTGACCTATGCCAGGGCAGTGGGTTGTAGGCATGGCACACAGAGGTGTGTGCCATGTCGACTCTTCACTTTGTTCTGCACCAAAACACTCAGCCTGCAAAAGGGGGGGCGGGGGGGGGGGGTGGGAGTCTGGCAGTAGTCTGGCAAAAAAAGTGGGGGGGTTACTGCAACAGAAACCCACTTCCTTACACTTGGCCACTCTGGAAGTGGCTCTCTGCGGTGCTGACGTCCCTGGACGGATGCTCTGTCCTGTTAGAGTCCGATTGGACTTAAACAGGCCTTGGTTGCTGCAAGGGTTCCGGTACCCCGACTATTGGTGCTGAGTAGCTCCGGTCGGTCCTGGTGTCCTCTTACTCGTTGGGGGGACAGATCTGACCTTCAGGAGCGCAGGTACCTCTTCATGCTACATCGGGCTGGCCCGGGAGCGGCAACACAGTAAACTGGACTATGCTTCTTCTGTGCCTGCGGATTGCAGGGGAGTAGCTTCTCTACTCCAAGGGAGATTGCTGGCAATTTGCGAAGACTGACCGCCTACCATGGTCCTTGGTTGTTGCTCAGGTGCAGGTTGAGTCACTTGGTCATAATTGTCAAGATTGATGCAGGCAGGGTTTGGCACCAAAAGTCCACAGCAAGTCTTCAGTTGTCCTCTGCTTCTGGATCTGTAAATCTAAGTTCCTAACATCAGGGGTGCCCCTAAACTCAATTTAGGGGTGTTTAGGGGAGTGACAAGTAGTAGCCAATGGGCTACTTAACTTTAGGGTGACTACACCCTCTATATGACCACTTCCTGCGGGAAGTGGGCATAACCCTGACCCAGTGAGCCTATTTCCACCAAAAACCGATGGTGGAATTCTAGTTTTCGTGTTCACATCAGGTATTCCACCCTAGGGGTGAAACTAGCCTGATGGGGAACACTCCTCCTGACTAACGTTTTTGCTTGCCTATCTTGGAGCTATATGGGCCTCAGGGCAGGGAGCATCATCTCCCAAGTCTGGGAGACGCCAGGGTTGCATTTCAAAGGCGGCAGAGGCCTTTGTAGCCCCCTGCCTTGATATGCTGATTACTTAGCCATCCTGCTTGGAGGGAGGGAACAACACCTCTGGCTGGAGCAGGCATTGTTTCTACCCTCAAAAGCAGTGTCTCTCCTGCAGGGTGGGGGGAAGGGGGGGGGGTGAGAAACCGGTCTGTGTTGGCAAGCTTGTCTACAGCAGTCAGTACACGAGAGGTTGGTAGGTTTTCTCTAAGGTGCCCTCTGGGTGCATAAATTAATAAATCCATCATTGGCATCAGTGTGCCTTCTTAACACAAGATGTTTGATACCAAACGGCTTTAAATTTAGTGAAGCCATCATGTAGCTGGGGAACTCGTAATTGCCAGTGTTCAGCATGTGTACTTAAAATAGATGCTCTGTTCACCTGTGATATCTAAGAATCGACTTGGACATCACAGGGGCACATCTGCTGATGCAGCTGTGTCCACACATGCAGTATAGTGCACCCTGCCTTAGGGCTGTGGGGCCTGCTGTATGAGTGACTTGCCTATACTGCATGCAGTGTCTGCAGGCATGAAACCCAGGAGGTGTGCCATATCATGTCTTCACTTTTCCCTGCACCATGTCACGCAGCCTGCAATGGCAGTTTGCATGTGTGCTGAGGGGGTCCCTTAGAGTGGGACAATGCATGCTACAGCCCTTGGGGACCCTCTTTAGACTCCCTGCCCTAGGTACCAGGGGTATAATTTATGAGGAACTTGCAGGGGGTGGTAAAGGCATTGCCAATTGGGGGAACTATTGTACAGATTTAGGGAAAGAGATCTGGCTCTGGGGAACTGGGTAGTAGGAACCTGGTGCACTTCTGCCAAAATTGCATCAGATACCAGGCAAAAAGTGGGGGTGACGATGTCAAAAAGGGGCACTTTCCTACAGTTCCCACTAATAAACCACCTCCTCTTTGAGAGTTGAACATAGTTTTGTAAAAACGCATCATTTCCAGCCTGTTCAAGGGTTCATTGCAGCATCTTTTCTGGAAAACAGTCTTTTTGATTGCCATTACTCTGCTGCAATAGTGAGCGAGTTGGAAGCTTTATCGTCCATCGAGCCTTACAATTTTTCATGCGAATAGGGCAGTCATGAAGACACATCCTTATTTCGTCCTTAAAATCATTTCCGGTTTCTACATTTTTTTTAATTTTTAATTTTTATTGCATTTTCAGGGTATGCAGACAATTTATATCACAATTAATTTCAATGAGAACAAATCAATCACAAAAAGAACATCCCAGATCACAGTAATGAAATATGATTAGCACATATGAAGAACATATTTGCAACGTACAGTACTCCTTGATATGAGACATTTGAATCGTGCCATAACAATATACGCAGTTATTCCGTGGTGTTTGACAACATTTCTGGATTAGATCTCAAATATTCATATACCGGCAGCCAGTAATCCTTTGGTTTGGCAGCTGATGGCAATTCTTCCTCATACGTTTTAAGAGTATCTTGACAGTATACAAGGTCAGTTAACCACTGTTTCTTACTAGGTGCTCGTCTACTATCCCAATGTATGGAGACACTCCTTTTAGCCATCAGTAACGCTATAACGCATAGCTTGCGTTTCGTGGATTTCAATTGTCCGACAATACCCAGCAGGCAGACCCTCACCGTACAGGCTATTTGTGTTTCTAACATTTGACTTGGTGTCATTGTGACTTCTTCCCAGTACTGGTTTATTTTCGCACAGTGCCAAGCCAAGTGCATAAAGTCAGCATTATCTGCTCCACAACGGGTACATTGTGCATCCATCCGCAACCCACATTTTAGCAACTTGAGTTGGGTGTGGTACACCTGGTGTATGTATTTGTAATGAATGAGGCGCAGGTTGCCGTTTGGTGTAAGCAATGTGATTATTGCACAGCATGTGCTCCACTCCTCCTCCCGCAGTGGTGTGTCCAACTGGGCACTCCATCGGTCCCTGGCTTTATTGGTGTTTCCTACAATATCATCTTGTAACAATTTATATAATTTGGATACCATATGTGCATTGTTCGGGTTGGTGATTATCATTTCCAGCGCTGCCAGTGTTGGGGGCTCTGCTGGGAATGTGTCGTATAGATCCTTAATAGCTCCCCTCAGCCTGTGGTAAGTGAACTTGAAGAGGAGCGTCTGATTACTGATGAAGTTGAGGTCAGTATCTGCAATAAATTTTGCCCTCTGTGTACAGGTCACCCATGTTAGTTATTCCAACCTGTTGTAATGTGGACATGCCGTTTCCAGTATGCGTCATCGACCGTGCCGGATGGTGTTGGAGTGGCAGAGCAGGCGCGTAAAGTGGCAGTAGTTGTCAGTTTCCCCATTCGTTGCCAGGCCAAATTTGTGGTTTTTAATGCGTTTATTTCATTTCTTTTGATATGAGGACGTGGATGTGGTAGGATGCAGCGTAATGGGATCGGATGGGCATCCCCATCTTCCACAGCCGTGTGCGGGAGGTATCGGACCGGAAAGAACCAATAGTGCGCATATTGCGCTTGTGCACACAAATACAGCAATAAGTCCGGTACTGCAAATCCACCTCTGTGATACGGCAGTGTCAATGTGTGTAGTTCTATACGGGCTATTTTCCCTGCCCAAATGAGTTGTTATGCTTGCAGTTAAATTCTTAAATACTGATGCAGAAGGAGGTATTGGGATATTGTTGAATAAGTATAATAGTTTAGGGAGAATTGCCATTTTCACAATGGCCATTCTATCCGCCAATGACAAAGGTAAACGGATCCATCTATCTATTTTTTCATTAATTTTAGTGATTACCGTGCTGTAATTTTCTCTTATGACCACTTCCGGATCCCTGTGAATCCAGATTCCTAGGTATTTGACTGGGTCTGTCTGCCATTCTAATGGGAATTCTATTGGGGTGGGTTTGGTAATATCTGTGAGAGGGAGTATTGTGGATTTACTTCAGTTTATTTGGAGGCCTGATTGTCTGCCAAATTTGATATATTCGCGCAGAAGGGGGCATAGGTGAATGTGGGGTTCACGTACATATAGTACCATATCGTCTGCGTACAATGATACGCCTATTGGTCGTTGAAGGCTACTGCAAGGCTGCGGCCGCATGGTTTTGGCGTATTTTGCATGCTAATAGTTCCAGAGCTATGGCAAACAATAACAGCGATAGGGGGCATCCCTGCCTCGTACCGCGTTGTATTTGGTTGATGTCTGAAACATGCAGATTTACTTTTATTCTCGCCACCGGTTTGGTGTATAGGAGCCGTATCCATGTCAATAAGCACGGTGGAAAACCCATCTTCTGCATTACCGTGAATAAATATTTCCATTCAACCGAATCAAATGCCTTGGCAGCATCCAGTAAGACTGCTGCCGCTTGCAGTTCTGGGGTGAGTTGGTGAGACAGGGCAAACAGTGTGCGTATGTTATGAGAGGTCGAGCGTTGCGGAATAAACCCAGATTGGTCAGGCAATACTAATTTTTGCATCAGGGGTTGTAATCTAGTGGCTGATTTTCGCCAGAATTTTTGCATCCGTGTTTATTAATGATAACGGGCGGTACGAGTCACAACTAGTGGGGTCTTTACCAGGTTTGAGTAGTGCTATTATGAGGGCTTCTCGTAGGGTTGGTGGTAGGATTTGCTGGTCGTGTGCAGCCCCATACATCTCCACTAAATGTGGGCTCAATAAGTCCACATATGCTTTGTAGAATTCTCTAGTAAACCCGTCCGGGCCTGGGGCCTTGCCATTTGGGAGTGATTTTATGGCGTCTGTGACTTCTTCAACTGTAATCGGTTGAGCTAGATATTCCCTCTGATTGTCAGAGAGCCACGCTATGGCTATATCCTCGAGGTAGTTCGAAGATTTCCTGACTGTTAGTGTCCCGTGACGCGTATAGTTCCCCATATGTGGCCATGAAGGCCTTTAGGATATCTGTTGTGCCATGTTGTGGTAATCCCTGTGCATCTTTAATACTTGTGATAACATGCGTGGTTGGCAGATTTTCTGTGCTAAAATACGACCCGGTCTACCGCCCTTTCATTATGTTCGCGCAATCTGGCGATGCGATAAGTATCGAACTTCACTATCCGCTAAACCTCGATATTCAGTTAAGCATTCTTTTATATCTCCTAAGGTTGCAGCATTTTGTGTACTCTCAAAGTCCGCCTCAAGGCGTCGTATTTTAGCTTCGCATTTAGTTAATTGGGTGCGTATGTCGCGCAATATACCTGCGTTAGTGCTAATGCACACGCCTCGTATGGTGGCCTTAAAAGCCTCTCATAGTGTACCAGCATCTTCCATAGATTTTTTGTTAATGTCAAAGTACTCTACAATGTCTTCATGTATGGTCGAATGGTATAGGGGGTCTAGTAGTGCCTTAGCGTTAAAGCGCCATATAAATGGTGGAGGGACATATTGTGGAAGATCTAGTGAGAGCATTATGGGCTTGTGGTCCGAGAGTGTCTTGGGAAGATGCTGTACATCTCGTACCCACGTGCTGGCAATTTCTGTCGCCAGCCAATAATCTATGCGTGCCCAGCTATTGTGATACACCGAGGTATGTGTACCTTCGAGCTTACATGGATTATGAAGTCTACAAATATCTAGCATTCTAAATTCAGACATACCATTTTTCACTACGCTCACTGCCTGTTGATGAGGTTCTTTCGTCTTTCCTGATCTGTCCTGTTCCTCGTTGAGCGATAGATTAAAATCCCCGCCCCAGATTATCTCCATTTGAGGTAAATTTCTTAGTTGGCTCCAGATGTCTCTGAAGAACGCCGGGTCATCCGTATTGGGACCATATGTATTAATTATACCTATTCTTGTACCCTTAATGTGTCCTGTTACTATTGTATATCTGCCTTGGTCATCAGTAATTGTGTGATCTATGGTAAAATGTGTCCCTTTTTTTACAAGTATGAGGACCCCTCTAGCGTATGAGGAGTAGGAGGATGTTATTGCTGTTTCTGCCCATCTACTGCCCAGCGTGCACTTAAGACCTTTCGTCAAGTGGGTTTCCTGCAGTAATGCAATTTCAATTCGGTGCCTATCCAAGTATGCAAAGACTTGCCTTATTTTCCTGGGGTTATTAAGTCAGCGAACATTCCATGTTAGTATGCGCAATGTGGACGCATCCTTCTTATTGTCTAACATGGGATGAGTTACTGGTTGTAGTATGGTGTGTTGTGTATATGGCAGGAAATGCGCGCATTGGTGCATCTTGATGGGTAATACTGCAGCATACAACATGTCTCGTGCATGTTATATGTACTAGGTGCTGTGTGTGTGTCTGGGAAAACAAACCACCCCCTTATCCCCCCCACCCACTTCAGCATCCCAATCATGCCGAAGACATAACCCTATAAACCAAACACATAACATATAGCTTTGTCGGGGAATACCCAGTAGGGGGCCGCTAAGTGCACACTTTAACATCCGCTCGGCGGATGCGGTCGGAATATATTTAGGGTAGCCGGCTATCTTATTCACAATAACATAACAATTATCAGCGTGTTATTTGTTCTGTCTTAGCATCTGCGCTATGCACAATTATACCTTACATGCTGGTAGGTACCTCGCTCCTGTGTACAGCACATAACCCCGGGACCATGACTATGCATGTCTGCTTTTTGGTTACAAATTCACGAACAGTCTGCTTGAATATCGCAGCTAACTCTCTGCTCTATACAGCCAGTCATTGGACTTCTGACTCAGCTCGTATGTGGAGGGGAGTATATTGTCCCAATGCCCCCCTGTATCGACAATGGGGATGCCATCAAACACCCATCCAGTCTCCCACCGGAGGCGGTGCGGTCGGCAACACAATCCTGGTCGCTCACTGTGGTGTATCATATCCAAAATAATACTACATCATCCGGCGTGTCTCGCACCCACAATGGCAACAACCTTATATAGGCCTCGTTAATGTCTACAAGATGGCATCGACATTCCCACCCAGCCCTCCAGGTCTCGATCGGGCATAGTCTGGAGCAACCACCCGGCCCCAACTTTCGTACCACATTAACAGAACATTAACGACATCTCATATACATTTCCGCGAACGTCCATTATAGGTACAGTTCCATCATGCAGATGCGCCCATTGTCCCAGGCCTATATATGTCCTTATCATAGGCTTCTTATTGTGCGGGGCTTACCATTGTTCTGAGGCCTTCTCTCGTTGGAGGGTACCAATTAACAATTAACAGTTTGTACGAAATGTCAGTCTTACAGCTCAATATGCATTCTGTGTGCTGCTAGTTACCACCATTTCCAGACTGCGAGGCCGGGGGGGGGGGGGGGGGTTCTCTCCCTGTGCTTCTGTTTAGTGGAGGTGCTTTTTATGAACTCCTGGACTGCCTTCGGTGTGGGCAATATTTCCGCCCGTCGTGAGTGACTCGCAGCCTTGCGGGATAGAGCATGGCATAGGGTATGCCCAATTCTCTGAGTTTTTTTCTTGACCGTCATGAATTCCCTGCGGGCCGTCTGCACCGCCTGAGTGAAGTCCGGGTAGAAGGAGATGTCATTGTTATGATACGTGATCCGTTGCTTTTCACGGGCCAGGCGAAATATGGTGTCTCTGTCTCTATAGATTAATACCCGGGCGATGATTGGTCGCGCTGGGGCTCACGGGGGTGGTGGTGTCGCCGACAGGGATCTGTGCGCACGTTCAATTATAAGCAATGGGGAGAAGTTGTCTGCTCAAACACTCCTTCAGCATGTTCTCTATGTACGTTTCGAGGCGCCCAGTGTTGGCACATTCTGGTATGCCCATTATGCGGACGTTATTCCGTCTCGATCTTGCTTTCAAGTCCCCGTTCTTGGTTTTAATTATTTCCAGAAGCTTTTCCATAGTTACATTTGGATGTTGTAGCAGCAGATTCATTCTCCACTGCTGAGATGCGCAATTCCGCTGCGTCAAGGCGTTCGCCTTGTTTGTCCAGTTTCGATGCCATGTGGTCTACACGCAGTGCGAGATTGTCGATTTTACCATCGATTGCTTGCAGGCTTTGCTGGATGGCATTTAGGGTAGCTTCCATTTTAGGGTCTCTGGTACGATCCGAGTCGAGTTCAGTATCTGAGAGGGCTTGGGTACTCTTAAGCGTGCGGCGCGTGTCAAAAGATTAGACTGCTGCTTGTTCGATTTTCTCATGACGCTAGGTTCGTTGATAGACAACTCTTTGGAGATGATTATGCAGCTCTTGTGTTATGTGCTAGATACCAGGCCTGCGCCACCCCGGTGTCCTCTGTAGGTTCCAGCGATAGTCGCACATGGGCCGCTACGACGGGTCAGGAGCCGCTAGGGGTTGTGCTGGGGATTGCTCTTCTTAGCAGGGGGGTTATCGGGTGGCAACCATACTTGATGAAGTCGGAGCCTAGGGATCGCCACCCCGCATTCACGAGCTCGTATCTCTCTTCCGCAAAGCAAGGCCTCGTCAGTCGGCCACGTGTTGTGCCGGATAGTTCTCGATTGCCGTGTCCGACTCCGCGGTCAGGGAAGTAGCTGGGCAGTTGTCTGTTATGCCAGCGGGTTATCGCCAGTTGTTGGCGGCGTCACAATCTGATGGCACTGCAGCACGGGGATCCAGTACTAGTGTGTGTGTGCGTCTACCCAGGGACTCTCATCGTCGCCATTTTGATTATGCCGGGGCGCGCGCAGTCGCTTTGTGGGTGTGCTCACGGGGCTCGATATTCAGGTTCATGTGGGGGCTTCCGCAGGGTGTCGGTATTTCCGCTACGTTTAGTTGTACATGCATACCCCCACACTCGCTCAGCCATCCGTCCAATATCTTGCCTTCGTATAGTTGCTCCGATCGTCAGTTAGGGAGAACCGGCGGCCACCATCTTAGCTTGCCTTTCAGTTTCCGCACTCAGTAGCTTCAAAGTTGATTTTCGGCTACATTGAGCATGGACTGCTTTTCGTTTCAGCATACCTCCGTAGTACTGGCCTTCCGATGCTCCATAATTCACTTTTGGCACGTTTTCGGCGCAGTCTGCCACTATTTACAGCTCATAAATGTTCCGAGCCTGCGGTGCTGCACTAATGCGCAGCCATCACGCTGTGCGCCCTCTAGTGCGCCCCCCCCCCGCTTTACACATTAATCAGATTACATTACCTACTTTTTCCTCTATCCATCCACTCCAGCAGAATGCTCACTTCATTCCTTAGATGTCAGAAGCTTCCTTTTATCTATTTAGATAAAACAAAGGATCTCAGAAAATCTCAACTGCTAATAAATGATGGCCACATTAGATAGGGTCTATTCATTTCCAAGAAATCTATTGCCAGATGGATAGTATCTTACATCACTTTGTTACCAAATAGCAAATTATTCTAGGAAAGCCCAGGGCTCATTCTACTACAGGAAAAACAGCCACTACAGCCTGCTTGAGAAATGTACCATTAAAACAATTTGTAAATTGGTACATAAATTCATAAGACACTGTCTAGATTAAGACACAGGACGACTGTTGGCCAGGACACCCTGATGCTACTGTTCAAGTAGTAAATATTTCTTATTGGAGTTTTCCTATATTTACGTGTAGGTTCTTTCTTTTGCCCAATAGCTTTGAATGAGACTAATTGTCTTGCTCCTCCAGTCTGTTTAGGGCCATCATTGAAGAAGAAAAGATTACTTGTAGTCCTTCTTCTGCATTGTACAAACCTTAATTCAAGTAATAAATGACCATCCTGCCTGCCTGGATGGTTGTGCATTGGAAACATTTTTGCAGCTGCAGCAAAAAAAGTAGGTCTGAGGCAACTTTCCGTACAATGTGTTATGGGTAGGGGAGTTCCTGGAACGGGTCACCTTTTTACAGTTTTCATTATAAGCCTCTCTGGCTTCATTTTGCCCTATACTGTAGACAGGCTTTAGCTTTTTTTTCTTTTTTGCACCTCGCAAGCTACAATAGGCTTGAAGTTGGTTCTTTGAAATTTAACAGTCTGTACTCAGGATAAATTTTGCCTTTGATAGGCTCCCAGAGGGTTCTGCTTGTCATATGGAAATTGACGCCCTGTGTTTATAGTTCCATAGACAAATACATTTATTTTAAATTCTCCAGGGTCCCTGTAAGCAGCAGGGAATCATTCTAACGTTTGACTTCAAAGAAAATTTCTATGATGCAGAACCAGGACTACAAGTAACGAAATGGTTACTTACCAGAAAAGTAGTTTTGCAGCTTGAAGAGTTTTCTGGATTCACGTGCTGTGCATTATTCCGCCATCTAGTGGTTTGGTCCGGAATTGTCGGTTTGCTTTTTTTTTTTTTTCGTGGGTGTCATCGATCACAATTTTGTGCTAGGTCCATCCCCTCTCACAGCAGTGCGGAAGGATCGAGCACACCTTGACAGAAGTCCCGGAAACAATATTGCGAGACAACGCACAAACTAATCATGGCTTGATGTTGCTGGGCATTAAAAGGGGATAAGAGCCAGATTAAAACGAAAAGCAGAGAACCCCGAAAATTGTTTAGGGGCTCGAAATGCGTTGGCGTTCACTCCTTCTGGGATAACACACTAATGAACTATACTTGTCTATGTGGAGCAATTTGTTGGAAGTTATTTTGCCCTGTTAGACCTCTAAAAATGTGTACCCAGTAGGCAACAGCCTTCACAGTTCTAGCTACTAATGGTGTAGAAATAACCATCTAAATGGCTGTTGTGTTCAATATTGACTGGTTGTAGTTTGATTGTAAACTCATTCATGTTGCATCTTGTATATAATGTATGTTATGTTTAATTCAACGTCTAGCACTGTGCATATATGTTAAATGTTGTAGGTAGTCTGTCTTTTTGAAAGACATGTTTCAATAATGTTTGAATATGCAAAAAAAGATGTAAATGGAAGTAAATAAAATACTTCAGACCAATTGAATCAGAAAATGGTCTTAGTCTGTTTAATCAATAAACGGCCTCAATAAGTCAGCGGTTAGGAGCTTGTTTGTATAAAAAGTTGTATAGGCCCTTCCTGACCGTTTCTGGGCCCAAACCCCTTTGTTCTTAAAAAAAAAAAAAAAAAAAAAGTCCATCCCTTGTGACATCAGACGGTGCCCTGAAAGTTCCTGTGCGTGGTAGCCATCTTCGGATTCTTTTTTTTCTTCTTTTCTTTCCTTAGTAAATAAGGGTGTCTCTTCACTTTTCTTGTTTTAAGTTTTCTTTTATGTGATCTTTTCTCCCACCTGTTTGCTTTTCTCATCTGTGTGGAGGTGTGTGGGTCACGTGAATCCAGAAAACTCATCAAGCTGCTAAACTACTCTCACTCTACTGCCTCCACTCTGGCTCGCTCTACTCCCTCAACACCCTGACACGCTCTACTCCCTCAACAATACCCTGACACGCTCTACTCTCTCCACGACTTTCTACTCACTCCACTCTAGGCCACTCTACGCCATGCCACTAACTTTTAGCCATGCTGTTGTACAACATGGCTAAATCATATTGGCAAAGCCAATAACTCTTGCCTAGGCAACCTATTTGCTTTGCCGATGGTTGCTATACTCTGGCTTGACAGCAGAGCTGTAGCCTGACCATAATTTGAGGACCACCAGGAGAGGAGCTTTGGCTCCTACCACATGTTGGAGGTGTGGAGTACATGTTTTGATTGGGCAGAAGTTGTGTTGCCACAAAAAACTTCTTGCGCTCTCCAAACAGCGGTGATCATTTTGTTTATTTATCCAGCTGCCTGTGCTTTAACTTTAAGGAGCAAATCCATGACATTGGAATGCTATTAAAGTGCCTTAGATAACTAGATAATTTATTATGTCTATCTCTGGTAGCAGAACAGATAGAAGACAGTGCATTCGTTGGCCAGACCTATTGGCATTGTCAATGCTTGTTCTTAAATTGAAGCCAGTACGTGAGCAAGCAAGGGAACCAAAAATGCCTAATGGGCCTGCCTGAGTGTGTGATGTCTGAAAGTTTTATCTAAAACTGTCGTTACTTTTTATTTTCTTACATTAACGTATTTAACATTTCAAACGCTGACGTGATATTTATCCCATTTTGTCAATACAGTACATTTGTTAGAGTAACTTGTAAAGGACATGTAGAAGCTACAGTGCTGTAGGATAAGGAGTGTGTGCCCCTCGACTTTAATGGCCTGTTTCAAACCAAAGTTTGTTATACCTTGATACTGGGTGCATATCTTACGTTTACTGTTGTAAATTTTTCTGGGAACCCACATTGGTGGGGGTTAGTCAGTGAAGGTTCACATGATGGATAGCTAGACTTGCTTGCAAGTAATTTAGTGTCTGTGGTGTTGTAATGAACGCTTTCTTTCATCTGTCCTAATTACAGGAAGGCTAGTGGATCAGAACCTGAATAAATTGGGCAAGGATGAAATGCTTCAAATGATTAGACACGGTGCAACACATGTGTTTGCTTCAAAGGACAGTGAAATCACAGATGAGGATATCGATGCCATCCTAGAACGGGGAGCAAAGAAGGTAAAGTTCGTCTTTTAATTGTTAATGATAAGCCTGCCCCCTAATTGTCTTTTAGAACATGATTTCCAGCTCGGGGGGGAAAAACTTTTGCGGTTTTAGCAAACATGTCTGTCACAGACACGTGTAAGCCATATTTTAACTAGAGTGGGTTTTGGGTTTACCGTTGCACTTGATGGACTTATCTGAAAGAGACAATTAGTTATAGATTCCTTACCTTAGAATTATCCCCAGGCGTCAGACTGGATCCGGAGAATTTTTCGTCAGCAGTACCCCTGCGCGTCGAAAGGTGGCGTCGGTCGGCTCTCCGTTCGTCGTTGGTGTCGTGGTCGCCAGGATGACCTCACGGTAGCTACTTAGACGCCACCCTCGCGCGCTGACGTCAGTTCTTTCTTTTTCCGCGCCAGGCAGCGCAGATCCCGAGAGTGCGGTACCTCCAGTCACTTTTTGACTGACTTTTTGGCGACTTTTGTCGACACAGTTTTAGAGTCTTCGATTCCTGGTGCACGTCAGGGATGCCCGGCTTCGAGGCTTGCGGTTCCTGTAGCTGACTGATGTCAGTGACTGATCCGCACCGCATGTGCCTGTTTTGCTTGGAGCGCGACCATGACCCCAAGTCTTGCTCAGACTGCCGGACCATGAATCCGAAGTCTTTGCGGGAGCGGTCCCGAAAGCTTCTCGAGGCCCGGCAGTCTGCTTCGCGCTGATCGAGGTCCCGGTCGCGGAGCCGCCACCACCACCAGTCTTCGTCCAAGTCATCGCACTCCTCGGGTAAGTCGAAGGACAAGAAGAAGTCGAAGAAACATCGTCGCTCTTCGACTTCTCCCCGTTGGTCGGCCGACGCGACGAGGGATGCGGGTGGTGCCCCTCCCGCGGCTCTACGTGCAGAGCCTGAAGGGTCGACTCAGTTATCCCCCCCCTTCCCGGGACCCGGAGCAACCCCTTCCCAGCTTCACCAATTTTACGAAGCGATGCATGCCATCTTTGGGCAGCCCGACTACGCCGGCGCGCCTTCGGGCCCCGCGGACTCAGCTGGGGGCCCTGGGCCTTTGACGCCGGTGGCTCCGGCACTGCTGGGTCCCCTTGGATCCAGGCCTGGATCCGGATCGGCGCCTGCAGGCCAGATTACCCCTCCCCCCCCGGCGCCAAATCCACCAGCACCATGTCCGCAGCCGACGCCGGTTGTGTCCCCAGCCGGCATCGACCTCTGCCTCCAGCCCGATGTAGACACGGAGCCGCATCCGGCGCCGACGGGTACTTTTGTGCCCTTGTTCTACCCTGGCTCTTTTAGACCAATTGGCAGCCAGAGGAGGGTGAAGAGGACTGGGAGGTCTGGAGACTCTTTAACTGACCAGTTGGGTTACGAACCGGACTGGAGAGAGTAACTGGGGGAAGCCAGTGGTCTGGATACCTCACCAGATCTTGGCATTTTGTCGTCTCCTACCGTGGCTATGGAGGAGGGAGCGTCTTACGCAGTGGTGTTGGGTAGGGCGGCCGAGGCGCTCAGCCTCGAGCTGCCTACGGTGGCGGTCAGGACCAACCTTCTGACAGAGGTGCTTCAACCGGCAGCGAGCTCTTCGGAGCCCCTGCTGCCGTTTAATGAAGCCCTCACGGACATCCTTTTGGGCACCTGGTCCAGGCCCAACACAGGGGCTCCTGTGGATAGGATGATTGCCAGACGCCACCTCCCGGCCCCGGGCGACCCCACTTTCCTCTCCCAACACCCCACCCTTGAGAGCTTGGTGGTCCAAGCCTCCACCTTCAAAGGCGCATTCCCTAACGCACCACCTGATGGGGAATCCAAAAAGCTGGACCATCTTGGGAAGAAGATGATTTCTTCCTCCAGCTTGGGACTGCGGTCGGTAAACACTGCATGTCTGTTGGGCTGTTACACCCACTCCGTGTGGGATACGGTGGCGCAAGTGCTGCCCCAGTGCCCGGAGGAGGACCGGGCCGTACTCTCCCCGTGCAGTGGCCGAAGGGAGAGATGCAGCTAAGTTTACCATCCGCTGTGGGCTGGATACCGCCGACTCACTAGGCAGGACGATTTCCACGTCGGTAGCCCTTGGACGCTACACCTGGTTGAGGTCGTCTGGTTTTTCAGGGGATGTCCAATCCACTCTTATGGACATGCCCTTTTGATGGCCGTCGCCTATTCGGTGACAAGGCAGACAACGCGCTGGAGCGCTCGAAGGACTCTCGGGCTACAGCCAGGCTTTGGGCCTCTCCACCACCCGCCCAGCGCTGTCTGCTTTTCGCCTCTTTCGTGGCTACGGAAGGGGTGCCCCGCCACGTCCCGCCCAGAGCCACAGGCCGGCGCAAGCTGTTAAGCCACTGCGCGGCCAGGGACGTGGGAACCACGCCGTGGTTCTGGGGGCCAGCGGGCGGGCCAGTCCACCACAGCCCCCTCTGCAGCAGCCTCCAAACCCTCCTAGTCCAACCATTCAGGGACACTAATCGCCAGTGGGTGGCAGGATTCACCATCACCTCCCCCCACTGGCGCACCATCACGTCGGACAGGTGGGTTTTGCAAATAGTCCGAAGGGGCTACTCCCGCCCCTTCGAGACTGCCCCTCCATCCATGCTACCTCAGTACCATCGCATGTCAGAGGATCATCTGGCCCTTCTCCAACAGGAAGTTTCGGCACTCTTGGCCAAGGGAGCCATCGAGCGAGTTCCTTTCCCAGAAGTAGATCGGGGTTGCTATTCCCACTTCTTTCTGGTGCCCAAGAAGGACAAAGGCCTGTGTCCTATCTTGGATCTCAGGAACGTCAACCGCTTCCTCCGGAAGGAGGAGTTCAAAATGTTGATGCTAGCTCAGGTCCTGTCTGCCCTGGAGACTGGATGGTAGCGTTGGACTTGCAGGACGCTTATTTTCACATCCCCGTCCTGCCGACCCACCGGCGTTACCTGCGGTTCACGGTAGGCCATGAGCACTTTCAGTTTACCGTGCTCCCCTTTGGCCTTACAAGCGCCCCTAGGGTGTTCACGAAAGTGATGGCGGTGGTCGCAGCTCATCTGCGCAGATCAGGGGTTCCAGTCTTCCCGAATCTCGACGACTGGCTGTTGAATGCGGGCTTGCTCCAGGCTGTCGTCTCCCACCTCCAGACTACAGCGGACCTCCTGCACTCGCTGGGGTTCTCTGTCAACGTGCCGAAGCCACTCCTGACTCCCTCTCAGAAGCTCCTCTTCATCGGAGCGGTTCTGGACACGACGCAGTTTCGGGCTTCTCCTCCCGAACAGCGAGTCCGGGATATTCGGGCTATGGTTCCGATCTTTCAGCCTCTATCACTGGTTTCGGTCAGAATGACCCTGAGGCTGCTGGGCCTCATGGCCTCCTGCTGGTAGATCATGCCAGGTGGCATATGCGGGCTCTGCAGTGGGACCTGAAGTTCCAGTGGGCACAGCTTCAGTGGAATCTGTCCAATTGCGTCCAGATCTCGGAGGGCACTGCACGTCAATTGCAGTAGTGGCTAACGAACCGGGATTGGGTCAACGGCAGATCCCTCTCCCTTCCCCAACCAGAGTTTACAGTGGTGACAGATGCGTCACTGCTGGGATGGGGTGGCCACATGGGAGAGGCGGAGATCAGAGGTCTCTGGTCTCCGGTGGAGTCCGGGCTCCTCATCAACCTTCTGAAGCTTCGGGCGATCCGTCTTGCACTAAAAGCATTCCTTCTCTCTGTCCGGGGAAGAGTAGTGCAGGTGTTCACGGACAACACCACCGCCATGTGGTACTGCAACAAACAGGACGGGGTGGGGTCGTGGACCCTATGTCAAGAGGCTCTCCGTCTCTGGACATGGCTGGAACATCAGAGCATATCCCTGGTGGTTCAACACCTGGCAGGTTCCCTGAACGCCAGGGCGGACGAACTCAGCCGCAGGTGCATGATGGATCACGAATGGAGTCTTCACTCGGAGGTGGCGCAAGGTCTCTTTCTGCAGTGGGTAGAGCCTTGGTTAGATCTATTCGCCACCGAAGAGAACGTGCAATGTCGGCACTTCTGCGCGTTGGAATTTCCAAGGCGGCACTCGCTAGGCAACGCTTTTCGTCGCAAGAGGAGTTGCGGTCTTCTATACGCCTTTCCGCCTATACCACTTCTGCCCAGCGTGCTGAAGAAGATCAAGCGCGACCGGGCCCAAGTCATCTTTGTGGCTCCGTATTGGACACGAAGAGTCTGGTATCCCGAGCTGTTACACATTGCCATTGATCCTCCGATCCAACTGCCTCTTCGGGAGGGTCTTGTCGCAGCAGCAGGGGACGGTCCTCCACCCGAACCTTTCCAGTCTCCACCTCCTTGCGTGGAGATTGAGCGGCAGCAGTTGACATCTTTTGACCTGCCTCCCGACGTCTGTGATATCTTGGCAGCCAGGCGTCCCTCCACCAAGCCGGTATACGCCTGCAGATGGAACAAATTTGTGGCATGGTGCACAGCAAAGGCTGTGGATCCCCTCTCTGCCCCTCTTTCTGAGGTTCTCTTGTTCCTCCTTTCTTTGGCCCGGCAGGGCTCTGCTCTGGGCACTATTAAGGGCTACCTCTCAGCCATTTCAGCCTTTCTTAGGCTTCCTGATCAGCCTTCTCTTCAAGTCCCCTGTTGTAAATCTCTTCCTTAAGGGCATTACTCATCTTTTTCCTCCTGTTCCCTTCGTAATGCCTCAGTGGGACTTTAACTTGGTTCTTACTTACCTTTATGTGCGCTCCCTTTGAGCCTCTTCACAACTGTCCTCTCAGACTTCTTACTCTAAAGACTGCTTTTCTGGTTGCCATCACCTCTGCTCGCAAGGTGAGTGAGCTCCAAGCTCTTTCTTTAAACCTCCTTTTCTAGCTGTTCATCTGGACAAGGTCGTCCTCAGAACCAGGCCTTTTCTTCCCAAGGTGGTTACTTTTCACATTGGTCAGACCATCACCTTGCCCACCTTCTTTCCGCATCCTTCTAAGGAGGAAGAGCGGCTCCACCGTCTGGATCCAAAACGTGCGCTTTCCTTTTATTTGGATCGTACCAAACGATTCTGGGTGGATTACCAGCTCTTTGCTGGCTACGTGGGCACCAAAAAAGATCGGGCCGTGCTCAAACGGACCATCTCCAGGTGGGTCGTTTTGTGCATCAAAATTTGCTACTCCTTGGCAAAGAAGGAGCCTCCAGTGGGACTGCGCGCCCATTCCACCAGGGCGACTGCAGCTACCACTGCTTTGGGACGGGGAGTCCCCCCTCAATGACATCTGTCAGGCAGCTACGTGGGCATCTCTGCACACGTTCATAAAACACTACTGCCTTGACAGCCAAGTCCGGAGAGACGGCTTCTTTGGCCGTTCTGTTCTCCAGGACTTTCTGGTGTGAACTTCGTTCGCAGACCCACTTCCGGGGTTGGGATTGCTGGGGTATCTATTCTAAGGTAAGGAAGCTATAACTGTCTCTTTCAGATGAACAAGTTACTTGCCTTCGGTAACGATACATCTGTAAGAGACCTAGATTAGTTATAGATTCCTTACCGCCCCACCCATCCTCCCGGTTCTGCGAACTGACTTCTAGGGTCAGAGAATCCCTTTCAGGGCCCTAATTTTGTGCACCAGTGGTCAGTGTCTTGCATGGCTCTGCGCTTCTGGCGTGGAATGTCGTGTAAAAGAACTGACGTCCGCGCGCGAGGGCGGTGTCTAAGTAGTTACCGCGACGTCATCCCGGCGACCACGACACCAACAACGAACACGAAGCCGACCGACGCCACCTTTCGACGCGCAGGGGTACTGCTGACGAAAAATTCTCAGGATCCAGTCTGACGCCTGGGGGTAATTCTAAGGTAAGGAATCTATAACTAATCTGTCTCTTACAGATATATCGTTACCAAAGGTAAGTAACTTGTTCTTTAGTCCAGTCCAGCACCCTGTTCCTGTTCATTGGCTTCTCACATTTTGTTCCTGCCCCAGGTGTTTATTTTAATAGACCGGTGTAATCTTTCAGAGTTGATGTCGGAACTATTCCAGGAATACTGGTTCTATTCCGTAATGGTAATATGGCTACTATAGCCTGTTTCTGAAATGTCACTGTTGGCGGCTGACATTTTGGGAGAAGTCACACTGAGATCATTCCTTACATTTGCAATCCACTCCTCCCTGAATTTACTCTAAAGTTAATCAAGGGGTATCGCTTCTGGGGTCAACCTGTTTGGATAAATTATGGACATCTTATAATTGTCCACCTGTTATGTACTTGCCTATCCAGATGATTGGGCATGTGCTTGATTTTAAATTGTGTTCTCCTTGTGTCTGTTTTACAGATTGATTGGCTTCTTTTCGGATTAAAATATAATGGTGCCTTTAAATAGGTGTTTTTTCCCCCCCTCAAAACTGTGTGTTTTGAGCTCCGCACCTTGGAAGAGCCTATTGAGTGGGCCTTTTCAGTGACCATTCCCATGCTTAAGATGTAGTATTATGAATAACTTAAACTGTGTCTGTATATAGGTCTAAATAAATGAGTGGTTACATGCCATTGACTCTAGTTATGGCTGAATCATAGTTTACAATGAAAGCCCTGTGAACCAATTTGGCCCCTTTGGGTTAACTTGCATGAAATTCTCATCAAATGATATGTACATGTATGTTGGCGTCAGTAATTTTGTATACAGTGCATGAGGGAGATTTTATTTTAGGATGACGTTAAAAATGCATTTCTTTTTCGTTTGTGAAGGAATTGTGCTCAAGAACAGTAGAAGTCACTGGATTCAGACCAAACTTTGAATACAAGTCGCGTAGCTCAGCTTAGTTCCATTAGTTTGTTTCCTCTACATAATTTTTTAATAGCATTGTCTTGGGTTGTGAGCCAGTTTTCAAATAGAAAAATCAGACTGGCTAGGAGCTTTTAATTTTGGCTCAGGCCAACATTCCCTGGTTTGCAAATGTCTCTGGGTGGAACACCCTGTGGTGATTTAAGCTTTGTCCAGGGCTCAGAGCCTAGAAGAAATAGCGGACTGATTTACCCTGTCCACAGACTAAGCCTTTCACCTTAGTCCGCAGGGCATGACTGCAGACTTTGGACAGGTAAGGTACCAGCTAGGAGTTCTGAGCGCTTTGCATGGCCAAAACCCACTCCAAGTGCACATTGAAATCCTGGGTTTCAATTAATATCGGTTACTAATAGTTGTGTGGACAAGTTATAATGAAGGGGTATCTAATTGTGTACTTCATAAATGCCTCACACATGCCCCCACCAGTGCCTTCTGTAGGACTTCACTGGATTCGCAGACATTGCTTTATTCAGATATATATGAGAGGGGTGTTAAAATGTGAAATGGGGCTCACTGTGTAGTCTTAGATGCTGTCAAACTTTAAAGTCCACTTTGATCAGTTTACATAGGTCTGGCATTGGTAGATTTTGCTGCAACTGTTAAGGGTGATCGGAATAATTTGATCTGTTAACAGTTCGTATCTATTTAAACTTTGGAAAATGTATTCTCATGAAACAAGTGGAGGTTTTTTTTTTTTTGTTTTTTTTAAGACGTGCCCATTGACCTAAAATGAGTATTCCCAAAGTTTCCCACTCTATACAGTATCATTGAATTATACTCTGCTGTAGCGGGAATCAGTTTAAATAAACACGATTCACTATCATGCAACCTCCCCGCTATGTTGAATTTCAGCACAGCAGGCCGATCGAACTTTGCCATTGTGGCTGAAAAAGGAAGGAGCTACAAAATGCAAATATCTGAAAGAAACACGTTAGTTATAGATTCCTTACCTTAGAATTACCCCCAGGCGTCAGACTGGATCCGGAAAGTATTTTCGTCAGCAGTACCTCTGCGCGTCAGAAGGTGGCGTCGGTTGGCTCCGCGTCCGTCGTTGGCGTCGTGGTTTCCGAGATGACGTCGCTGCAGCTACTTAGACGCCGCCCTCGTGCGCTGACGTCAGTTCTTTCTTTCCCGCGCCAGCCAGCGCAGATCCGGAGAGAACGGTACCTCCAGTCACTTTTTGACTGACTTTTATGAGCGACTTTTGTCGACTTCTTTTTTGAGTCTATGACTCCTGGTGCACGAGGGATGCCGGCTTCAAGGCCTGCAGTTCCTGTAACCAACTGATGTCGGTTACGGATCCGCATCGCGTGTGCCTCTTTTGCCTGGAGCGCGACCACGACCCCAAGTCGTGCTCCGACTGCCGGTCGATGGCTCCGAAGTCTTTGCGGGAGCGGTCCCGAAAGCTGCTTGAGCGCCGGCAGTCAGCTCCGCGCCGTTCGAGGTCCCGGTCGCGAGGGAGGTCGAGGGACCGGTCGCGGAGCCATCACCACTCGTCCAAGTCATCGAAGTCTTCGCACCCTGGGTCGGCTAAGTCGAAGCACAAAAAGAAGTCGAAGAAGCATAGTCGCTCTTCGACTTCTCCCCGTCGGTTGGCTGACGCGACGAGGGATGTGGGCGGTGCCCCTCCCGCAGTTCCGCGTGCGGAGCCCGAAGAGTCTACTCTGGGTTCCCCCCCTTCCCCTCCCTTCCCCCCCCCCTTCCCCCCTCCCGCCCAACTTCGTAAATTGTACGAGGCGATGCATGTTATATTCGGGCGACCCGAACCCGCCGGCGCGCCTTCGGGCCCCGCGGACTTGGTTGCGGGGCCTAGGCCTTCTCTGCTGTCGGCCACAGCGCCACAGGCCCCCAGTGGATCCAGGCCTGGATCCGAATCGGCGCCGGTTGACCTTTACACCTCCACTGGCGCTGCTTCTTCCAGCACCGCAACTGCAACCGACGCCGGTCGTGTCCCCGGCCGGTGTCGGCCCTGGCCTCCATCCCAAGGTAGACTCGGACCGGCGTCGCACGATCCGGCGCCGAGTGGGGTTTTTGTGCCCCTGAGGAGCTGCAAAATGCAAATGATAACAATTTCAAATCTGTACTGAGTTAAGTCAATAATGAGTTATGTATTGGCTTCGGAACCCTTTATTTTCTTAATGTTGTGATTTATTCTTTATTGGACATGAAGTTTATTAGCAAAATAATAATTTTTACTGAATTGATAAGAAAAAAATGGTTAATTTAATATATAACAAATTTCATCTGATAGACATCTAGCCGCAGATTCCTTACCTTTGAACTTCCAGGCGTCCGGCTAGATCCGGAAGATTTTAATAGCAGTACCCCTGCGTTGCAATAGGCGGCGTTGGTCAACTCCATGTGATGTCATAGGCGTCTGGTTTGTCGTCGTTGTGACGTCCGCAACATCAATATAGGCACCACCCTGGCGCACTGACGTCAGTTCTTTTCTTTCCGCACCAGCAAATGCAGATCCATTGTAAAAAGCTATCCCCTGTCACTTTTTGGCAAACTTTTTTCGACTTTTTGTCGAATTCTTTTGGTGTGTAGGTCTTGTCCAGTAAGACCACCTCTGGGTTCAAGCCGTGCGGCGCCTGTGACAGCGCCACGTCGGTCACGGACCCCCAGTTGGTGTCTCTGATGCCTGGAGCGCAACCATGAGACAAAGCGATTGCCGGGCCATGGCGTTGAAGGCTTTGAGGGAACGGTCTCTAAAGAAAATAGCGGCCTTGCGTCAGGTGCCTGCCTCGGAGGTCACCTCGTCGATCCCGGTCAAGAGGAAGGTCCAAGCCCAGCTCCGGGGTGGGGGCGGTCGAAGTCTTCTTCCTCAAAGTCATTGCGGTCAGGTAAGAAGCACCATAAAAAGCACAAGAAGTCGAAGAGTGCTTTGACTTTGCCCCATCGCATGACGGGACGAAGGAGCCTCTGAGTTCAAGACAGCGCTCCCTGGAGCTGGTGCCTGGGTCGGCTCCACGCTTCCCTTCCTTTCCGGGGCCGGGAGCGACCCCCGCCCAATTAAAAGAATTTTATGACACCATGTGCGCCATATTGGTGCGGCCTGACCCTTCCGAGGAGCCTTTGAGCCCCGCAGGCTCAGCTGAAGGAGATCCCATGGGTTTTGTGCCTCCAGCTTCGGCCCAAGCCTCCTCTTGGATCAGTCTATGGATCTCGACCGGCACCGGTCATACCTATGCGACCGTCCCTGACGCTGTGTCTGACGTAGAGGCCCTCTGTGCCGTCCGCATATGCCCCGTCGTCATACCAGACGACACTGAGCCGGTCGGGCATCCATTGATGCAGAGACTGGTGCCTGACGGAGCTGCATGGCTCCATGCCGTTCAACCTCCCTATTCTGAAGGGTTAGTTATGGATGATGATTGGGAGGGGCAGATCCCTTACAAGATCCTGCAACTCAATCTAGACCTTGACTGGTATGAGGACCTGGGTGATGCCAGCGGCCTTGACACTTCTCCAGATTCTGACATGCTGTCTCCCTCTTCCCTAGCTACGGAGGAGTGAGCCTCATTTGGAATGGTGGTGTGTAGGGCTGCGGAGGTCTTGGACCTGCAGCTTCCTACGGTGGCAGTCCAGACTAACATCTTGACGGAGGTCCTGCAGCCTGGTGTCTCCTCCTCCTGAACCCTTGGTGCCTTTCAATCAGGCCTTGACAGATGTTCTACTGGGCACCTGGTCCAAACCCAGCACAAGGGCCCCTGTGAATAGAACCATTGCCCGCCACCACCACCCTGCTCCGGAGGACCCAGCTTTCCTCTCGGCCCACCCAACCCCACAGTGCTTGATGGTCCAAGCCTCCACTTCCCATGGCACGTTCCCTTCTGCACCTCCGGACAGGGAATCCAAAAGGCTGGACAGCTTTGGTAAGATGTTCTTTTACCAGCCTAGCATTGCAGTCGGTAAACACTGCATGCCTCTTGGGCCGTGTAGGCGGCCAGGGGGCACGGGGAGCGGAAGGGAATACTGCACGCGTGTAGTATGGTTTGTTTAGAGTTTTTATTTTCTTGTGTAACAATGATCTTTGGGCTCTCTTGTGTATCAGTCCCATGAGGTCCGTACAGCCAGGCAAAACAAATCGTGGTCCTTAAGGCAGGTGTAGAACAGTACATAAACAAGAGGGGGTTTTGAGAGATCAAAGGGGTTCCTTTTGGCTGTCCACCCGGGGTGTCTTGGGCTCACTCCTGGTCCCGGTCTGGTCGTTGTCGTCACGCCTGCCCAGGGATCTCCGAGGGGATAGGAGGAAAAACAAAACAGAACTGGTCTTAGTGTCAGGGCCTCTTTCGTGTATACTATGTGCTACCACCACCAGTCGCCGTGTAGGGGAAGGGTCCAGGTGCACAGTGAGGAGTTTGGCAAGGTCAACTACACCACCGTGTCCTACCGTCCCGCACCACCCCACCACCCCCACCAGAACGTCCCCCCCCAACGGTTCTCGCCTTGTGCCACGACCCGTTAACGGGGCCGCGGCGTATGGACCCAGGGCGTCCTCCCTCCTTTCTGGGCCGCCGGGTTTATTCGCGGTGTCTCCTGATTCCTCGGCCTCACGCTGTCCGTCTCTCTCGCTCTCGGACTCTTCGGTGGCTCCTCCTTCCTTCGTCGTGGCTGCTCCCGCTTTAGACGTCTCCGCTCCGCTCCTTCCATCCGTCGACTCCTCTCCTCCTGGATCCCCCGGCTCTTGTCGGTCCGCCGCCGATGACGTCAGGTGCGCCTCCGCGATACTCCCCAGTGCCACTAGACCGCAGAGCGCTTCCGGGAATGGATGCATGTCCTGCTCTTTCACCCCACTTCCGGTCCGTCGGATCGCCGGACTCCTCACAGGCCGTTACTCCCATTCGCTATGGGAGTCTCAAAGGAGGACCGGGGGTCTCCTCTCCCAAGCTGTTAGGTGAGATGCAGCGCAGTTTGCGATACGATGTGGCTTAGATACGACAGACTTGCTAGGCAGAGCGATTTCCTCGATGGTGGCCGTTAGGTGCCACGCCTGGCTGAGGACGTCTGTCTTTTCGGGGGATGTCCAGGCTACCCTCATGGACATGCCCTTTGATGGCTCCCGTCTCTTCGAAAACAAGGCAAATGCAGCGCTTGAGCGCTTCAAGGATTCTCAGGCTACGGCCAAGTCCCTGGGCCTCTCCACTTCATCCCTGCCTGTCTCTGCTTTTCACTCCTTTCGTGGCTATGTAAGGGGCTTCCAACCGCACCAACCCTATTCCAGCCAGAGGACCCCGTAAGTCCAACAACCTCTGCGGGGCCATGGACGCATTCACCCTGACCTCATAGGTCGGGCGGCCAGAAGTCAGGTCAAGCCACGGACCCCTCCCCCACTGCAAAACCTTCCTAGTCCGATCCCTCTGGATCAAGGGCGTCCAGTTGGTGGCAGGATACGCCATCTCCACCACTGGTGAGATCACCTCGGACTCCCCTTCGAGACTACCCCTCTCTCCATGCCTCAAACTTGCGATCGGCTGACGGAGGATCACCTTGCCTTACTCCGTGAGGAAGTCAAGACTCCCTTGGCCAAGGGAGTTGGAGAGGATTCCCGGGCCAGAAATAGGCTGTGGTTGCTATTCCTGCTTTTTTCTGGTTCCAAAGAAGGACAGAGGCCTTCATCCTAGCCTTGACCTCGGGGCCCTCAAATATTTCCTCAAAAAAGAGAAGTTCAAGATGCTCACCCTTGCTCAGGTCTTGTCTGCCCTGGACCCGGTAGACTGGATGGTAGCATTGGACTTGCAGGACGCCTATTTCCACATTACAGTTCTGCCAGCCCATCGGTGCTATCTGGCCACTAGCACTTTGTTTACCGTGCTCCCCTTCGGCCTCACCAGTGCCCCTTGGGTGTTCACTAAGGTGATGGTGGTTGTAGCCCATCTGCTGAGATGAGGGGTCCCAGTCTTCCCCCTATCTCGACGACTGTTTGTTGAAGGCGGGCTCCTCCCAAGCAGTAGTCTCCCACCTCCAGACTATGGCGAACCTCCTGCATTTGCTAGGGTTCACTGTCAAAGTGCCAAAGTCACGCCTGACTCCCTCTTAGGCGCTCCCTTTCATCTGGGCAGTTCTGGACACAGTGCTGTTTCGGGCTTATCGTCCCAAGCAGCGAGCCCAGGATATTCAGGCTATGATACCTATGTTTCAGTCTCTATCCTGGATTTCAGTGAGAATGACTCTGAGGCTGCTGATCCTCATGACCTCCTGCATCCTGCTGGTTGACCATACTAGAGGGCACATGCAGGCTCTGGAGTGGGACCTGAAGTTCCAATGGGCATAGCATTGGTGAAATCTCACCGACCTAGTTCAGATATATCGGAGGGAACCGCGAACGACCTGCGGTGGTGGCTAACAAATCCCTATTGGGTCCGAGGCAGACTCCTCTCTCTTCCCCACCCAGATCTCACAATAGTGATGGATGTGTCCCTTCTGGGATGGGGCGGCCCTCTGGGAGAGGTGGAGATCAGAGGACTCTGGTCTCCGGCGGAAGCCAAGCTCCATATCAACCTGTTGGAGCTTTGGGCATTCTGGTTGGCACTGAAAGCCTTTTTACCATCCTTCAAAGGAAGGCTGTTTCAGGTGTTCACAGACGACACTGCCATGTGGTACTGCAACAAGCAGGGCGGAGGTGGGTTGTGGACCCGAGGCCCTGCGTCGCTGGACTTGGCTGGAACAACAAGGAATTTCCCTGGTGGTTCAACATCTGGCATGTTCTCTGAAATCCAGAGCGGATTAACTCAGCCGCCGGTGCCTTGCGGATCACGAGTGGCGTCTCCATCCGGAGGTGCTGCAAGGTCTTTTTCAGCAGTGGGGAGTTTCCAAGGTGGCTCTTCCTCGGCGACGCTTTTTGTCGCAAGTGGAGCATAGGACTCTTGTATGTCTTTCCGCTCATACCACTCCTGCCCAGAGTGCTCAAGAAGATCAGGCGCAACTGGGCCCAAGTCATCCTTGTGGCTCTGGACTGTGTGCGAAGAGTCTGGTATCCCAAGTTTCTGCAAATGAGCATCGATTTCCCCGGTCCGGCTGCCCTTTCGGGAGGATCTTCTGTCACTGCAGCAGGGGAGGGTTCTCCACCCTAACCTGTCAACTCTACGCCTCCTTGCGTGGAGATTGAGCAGGGACAGTTGACAGCTTTTGACCTTCCTGCCGAAGACTGAGAGGTTATTCTGGCAGCCAGGCTTCCCTCCACGAAGTCTGTATACACCTGCAGATGGCAAAACATTGGTAAATACTGTACAGAACAGTCTGTTGACCCTTTGTCTGCCTGTATCAGATGTTCTTCTTTTTATTCTCTCCTTGGCCCAGCAGGGCTCTGCTCTGGGCACTCTGAAGGGCTACCTTTCAGCCCTTTCTACTTTCCTTCGGCTGCCAGATCAACCATCACTTTTTAAATCTCCTCTTGTACAGAGATTTTTGAAGGGGCTTACCCATTTGTTCCCCCCTTCCCCCCTTCTCCTTTTATTATGCCCCAATGGGACCTTAATTTGGTCCTTACTTTTTTGATGTGTGCACTGTTTGAACCTCTGCACAATTGTCCCCTCCGGCTGCTCACTATCAAAACAGCCTTTTTAGTGGCCATAACTTCTGCCAGGAGTGTGAGCGAACTACAGGCACTGTCCTCTCCGCCTCCTTACCTGACCGTCTTTCCCGACAAAGTAGTGCTGCGCACTAGGACATCTTTTCTGCCTAAGGTGGCAACCCCTTTCCATCTGGCTCAATCTGTTACTCTGCCCACCTTCTATGCACCTCTGAATCCTTCCAAGGAAGAGGAGCGTCTCCACCGTCTGGACCCAAAAAGAGCGCTGTCGTTCTACCTTGATCACACTAGAGTTCCGGGTGGATGACCAACTCTTCGTAGGGTACGTTGGAGCAAAGAAGGGGCCAACAGTTCAGAAGAGGACTATTTAACGCGGAGTCATCCTCTGTATACAAATGTTACGCCTTAGCGAAAAGACTTCCTCCTGAACGCCTTGGGGCCCATTCTACCAAGGCGAAGGCAGCTACCACGGCTCTTCAGCGTGGTGTTCCGGTTAGTGACGTTTACCAAGCGGCCATGTGGGCATCTCTGCACACGTTCGCCAGACACTTTTGCCTGGATTCTCAAGTCGGCAGGGGGGGGCCTCTTTGGCCGCTCCGTCTTGCAGAATTTCTTAGTCTAAAACCTTTCCGCAGTCCCTCCACCGGGGATGGCATTGCTTGGGTATTTGTTCAAACGTATGCAATCTGTGGCTAGATGTCTCAATCAGATGGACAAGTTACTTGCCTTTGGTAACTCCTTATCGAGTAGAGATGATCTAGCCGCAGATTACTTACTGACCCACCCATCCTTCACGCACTGGGTATTGGTTTAGTGCTGGGGCCGTTTCCCCTACAGGGCCCTGGATTTTCACACACCATGGTCAGTCACTTCATGGCTCCGTGCTACTGGCATGGAAACTCGTGAAAAGTACTGACGTCAGCGCGCCGGGGTGGCGCCTATATTGACTATGACGAACCAGACTCCTACGACATCACGCAGTCAACCGACGCCACCTATCAGCGCGCAGGGGTACTGCTGTCAATCTTCCGGATCCAGACTGATGCCTGGAAGATCAAAGGCAAGGAATCTGGCTAGATCATGTCTCTATCAGATAAGGCATTACTGACTGTAAGTAACTTGTCCATTAAGTGTGTTCTATAAATGAAAGAATCCCTATTCTAAGGAACGGGATGGAAATAAGGTGTTAGTCAAACACAAAGAGTTGAAATTCGAAAGGGAGTGAGATCAAGCATAAAGCACAAATATATCAAAATTAATATCCAAGTCGATCAGATCGGTACTCCCATCAAGAGTTTCAGGAAGTTCAATAGAATCTTCAGTCACAGACTCCACATGAATCAGGAATGCAATAGTAAAACTGCAAGGTAGGTGGGCAGCAAGGATGGGCATGGGTCAGGAAAAATGGAAGTGGCGATGGAAAAATGGGTAGCAAATGATGGGTATCATCCTCGTCTTCTCTAAGAACACGTATATTTTATAAATAATTAAACCTAATGTTGCCGTCAGTGTTGCATCTTCTCCTCCTCCTTGTCTAATCATCGTTCATATTTTTTCTTGGGAACAGGATTTCTCAGCCGGTGCAGCAATACGCTTCCAGACTAGTAATCTTCAAGAGTGAAATTTTGTTTTATTTCAAACTACTCATAAGCTTTTACAATGAAGATGTCCTTTCTTACGGATGAGACTACAGCTTTAACCTTCTAAATAATACAAATTGCATGTTAGCTAACAATGGCTATGCAGGGAAATGAAGCAACTACAACTGAGGACATTAATCAGTCGCTTATTCACCCTTCGAAATTAAATGTTGAGTTCAACCATAGTGTAATACGTCCCTTTCTGTGTGATTATTCTGAACAATGAATTTCTACTCTGACCTCATCTCTTTCCCATTTGGATGGAAACATTCTACAGAACAATATGTAACATTCATTTTGCAAAGCGTAATCGTGGAAAAAGATCAAGAATTAGGCATTTATGCATTCCAGTTTAACTGTTCATGCATAGTGCTGCGTTAATATTTTGAGGCCTAGCACGTATAAATATGGCTACTTAGTGCATTGATATTATTCTCAAACATTTAACTGTTGAACTACACGTTAAAGTAATACATTAATGTAGTCACTTTGTAACTTTTAGTAAAACGTAAATTTAACTCTCAACTCCATTATGTAATGGTACTCTGATTTGTTTCTAGTTCCTTTAGAGTAATTATGATGAGTTGTCTTTTTGTCAGTACCAAATCTTTGAATAACCTGGATTTGTAATGGTGTGATCCATGAGTTGTGTGGACAATCTACCTTGTAGCAGCTGTTTTGAAAAGGAGAGGAAAGTTGGGTGTGGACTTGTATGTTGTTATTACACCTATTTTACATCAAACCTTTTTATTTCAGACTGCCGAAATGAATGAAAAGCTCTCAAACTTGGGTGAGAGTTCCTTAAGGAACTTCACAGTCGAAACAGATAACAGTGTCTACAACTTTGAAGGTGAAGACTACAGAGGAAAACAAAAGGTAAGACACATATATTTTCCTCATGCATGCAGCAGTTTCGTAAGCCAAGTGTTAGGGGCTAAGCCATATTTAAGAGAAGCAATAAGTGCATTGTGTAGAAAATTGAGTGCATCCTACAGACTGTAGTACTCCAGTTTAACACGTCTTGTGTGTAAATTGTATATGCCTTGATGTTTAGAAACAGATAATCTGAGCTAATTGTACTTCCTGTAACTGGCGTACACCTCCTTGTTAAACCTGTGAGTCTCTACTCTCGTATTTTGAGGAGCCTTCAAAGACACCTTGCGCTCACGTTGTGATAGGAAGCATACTTGTAAACTGTTTAACTAACTTAGAGTTTGGGAAATTCCTAAACAATACTGTGTGGACTTATATTTCAGATAGCATTCACAGAATGGATTGAACCTCCAAAGCGAGAACGAAAAGCAAACTATGCTGTTGATGCATATTTCAGAGAAGCACTTCGTGTTAGTGAGCCAAAGGCACCAAAGGTAAAGAGTGAACTAATGTTACTGGAAAATGTAGGGGGAAGGGTTTGTTTTTGAACTGATTATCATTTTTTATTGACTTTTATTCATACACAATCTTAAAATTTAGCATGTATTTTCAGTTGAAATTTCTTGCAGACAGCAGTAATTGTTACACTTACAATTAAGATTAGCACACTTATTTCTGCAAGCTGTTATTTTCTCACCCTAAAGTATTGTAATTTCCGCTTAGACTTTTGATAGATTCCTCCTCCCATTTAGCCAACACTCCTAAAAATATTTCAAAGGTTTTTCCCCTCTCTGTAGCACTACTGGTTAACTCTTATAGTCACTATTCTATTCCCAAATACTCCTTGGCAATGTTAAGTTTG
Organism: Calotriton arnoldi; assembly: GCA_963921515.1. Taxonomy (NCBI): domain Eukaryota; kingdom Metazoa; phylum Chordata; class Amphibia; order Caudata; family Salamandridae; genus Calotriton; species Calotriton arnoldi. The sequence goes on from CAWUFW010002054.1 coordinate 246,529, forward strand.
TTCATCTGCCTTTTTCCAGCAAACCCATTCCACAGATCTAATTTTTATTTATTAGTGTACCTTATAATTCAACCCTTTTCACCTTGTGCTTTCCTTTTTGTCCCCCTGTACCCATTGTATGAGTACAGTAGGAAATCTTCACTTCCCATACTTCGCCCCATTACACTTAATGGGGTATGTCTTGCCATAAGCTTTTTTTTTTCTTTTTGGAGAAGTGCTCCATACAAAGGAAATCCACTTTTTTAACCTCAGACGTTAAAAAAAAAAAAAATAATAAAATAAAAATTCATGCCAGACTCCTTCCTAGGAACATGACAGTGCGCTATATTGCTGTGTTTGTCATTTCCTTCATTTTGTTGAAACCTTGCAGGGACCACAATGCCAATTGTGGCATAAATACAGCATTTTCTTTCTTTTTTTTGGATACCTACTGTAGAGGAGTCTAGCCACTGCCAGCAGGCTAGGTGTTCTGTCAATAAGTTGTCGCCCTGCAAAGAGGAACTTCGCTATAGTCACCCCCACCCTAAATAGGTTTCAGGGGGTCTGAGTGGCTGTTGGCCACGGCATAACCCAGTGCATAGTGAACACTCAGATCCCAGTTACGGATAGGAAGGTATAGTTTGGCTAATGCTACCCTATGTCTGCCCCACCTCTAAATCCATTCTCCTAGCACTCTATTTAAGTATAAATATAAGTATAAATATATATAAAAATAAAAAAAACAATACAGGGCTCGAAAAATCAAAAAATTGTTACTAGACCTGCAGGTCTAGTAACTTAAAAAATCTACTCTACCTAACTGTAATGCACTTGACCTCTGTCTCAAAGCGAGCAAATGTGACAAGTGAACAAGATTTTATTTTTTTAAAACATTTATTTTTGTTTTTCACGAACAGTAAAAACCAATAGAGGCAGAGATTATTAGTAGAAAGAATACTGCTGGGTGAGATCCACCACCGAGCGCAAGGAGCGAGCAAATGTCAATGCACTCAGGCAATGAGTAAACCATTCAGGTGGACCAATCCCCTACTTCCCCTCGGCCCCAGGGGCCTCATCCATCAATGTTTCAGGAACAATGTCTACTGTGGCGCCCAATATCTGCAATTGGTCATCAGGATCCAACGTTGTGGATGCAGCAGGCGAACCCGGACCCACTGCTCCCGATGCATCCAGCTTCATGGTGCCGTCCACCCCCACTGTGACCCTCCGCTGCTCCTGTGTGATGCTATCCCCAGTAACCGTAGTCCAGTTTTACGCTGTGATCTTGTGTTGGAGCGGGCGCCCCATCTCCGTCTCGGATCTCGCTGTTCCAGCAGGGGGAGTGCGTCACCGAACCTCCAGCCATTCCCAGACCTCACCCGGTGACCCAAAGAAATGTGCCCTACCCTGCGACAGGACGTTCAGCTTAGCAGGGTATAAGAGCATATATTGCATTTGTAGCTCCCGTAGCTTCCTCTTAACTCCTAGGAAAGACTCTCCGTTCCTGTACCCGTCTTGTGTAGTCCGGGTAAATGGTGATTTTGTCATTCTCATGACCTAGATCTTTCTGCTCACTGCCCGCTCGTAGTTTACAATCTCTATCACTGTAATTTAACACTTTGGCTATCATGGCCCTCGGCTACGTGCCAGGGGAGGGGGGCGGGTGACACCAGGGCCCTGTGCGATCTGTCTAAGACAAATTCCTCCAAGAGACCCCACGGACGCAGCTTGGTACGAATCCACTGCTCCACAAATTATTCTGCCGATCACTTCTCCGGGAAGCCCAGCACTTGGTCTTCCTGTATTCAGTTTTCCTTCTGTCATTTCCAACATAATGTTTTTTTCCACACGGAGTCTTCTCTTATTATGTGGGCAAAATATTTTAGCTTAAGTTTTATAATAAACTATTCGAGTGAAAGTTCTGTCTTGATCTTGTCAAGTATTAATTGATTCCGTCTTCTAGCAGTCCATTGGATATGCAAAAGCCAGCGCCAGAAATCGAAGGAGTCCATTCTTTGACGATCATTTTTATTAGTCATCGAGCTTTCACAACCATGCATTATTACAGGAAAGACCATTGCATTGACGATTCGTATCTTTGTTGTCAGCAAGGTGTCCTTGCTCCATATCGCATTGCCCAGGCTTGTCATTGCTTTTCTTCCCAGTATTAGCAGTCTTCTGGCTTCAGGGGTGCAATCCCCCATCTCAATTTGGCTGCGATCCTCAGAAAATGAATTCTTACTCCATTGTTAATTTTGAGACTTAGTAAGATTCCGGTTGACATGATTTGTCTTTCACATTTAGCTTTAGTTTAGCTGCATCACTGTTTTCTTTGATCTTGACAATTTTTACCTAGATTACTTGAGATTATATCTGCTTGTTTCCTATAAATATTGACCCCTAAAGATTTCGTTGTATATTCAGCTAATTCGAGACCATTGATATCTTTTGCAGCAGTACTTGTGCACCAATGTCTGTGAAGGGAAAAATGCAGGACTTTTCTGTTCAGTTTTAGCCTTTAGACCCTACCTATTTCTTCCAGTTCTCGCAAAGCTACTGAAGAGGCCCATACAGACATCTTGGAGGTACAGCAATACATCTGCATGTTGCGAGATGGTATGGGTGTGACCCTCCATTACTAATCTAATTTGGTTTCCTATGTCAAAGTGGATCATGCAATGAGTTATGACCATTTATTTTATTTATAAAGTGCGAACATGACCAAAATTTTGGTGTCGGAGCGCTGTACAACCTAATAAATAGCATCAAATATACAAGGAGCAAAATATAGAATATACAGCATGAAAAGATAATACAAAGAGACATAGTGAAAACACGAGCAAAGAAATCAAATTGACATGGATAGTCGCCTCAGATCGGAAGGAGATTATTCAGTAGTCTCATTTTTACTTCGTTTTTTAAAAGAACGAATGAAGGAATGGTCCTGATCTCTGGGGGAAGAGTTCCAAATTCTTGGGGCAATTCCAGAGAAAGATCTCTTGTAGGTTTTCTTTTTGTGACATTTTTGGGGTTTCAGCAGTAGGGAGCATGTACTACGAGAAGCTCTATTCCTTCCGGATAGAACCAGTTTCTGAGCCAGGTAGCGAGGAGTGTTGTGGTGGATGGCTTTGTATGTCATGCATGCTATTTTTAGGTGGATCCTAGATTCATAAGGTAGCCAGTTCAGAGAGTGGAGGGCTGGGGTGATGTGATCATTTTTCTTTACGCCTGTGATGAGCCATGCAGCCGCATGGAGGGTAGCCCTCAGCGGTGCTAGTTTTATTTTCGGTAGGCCAACAAGGGTAGCATTCCCCATAGTCCAGTTCGGCGATCACGAGAGCCTGAACCGCCATCTTGAGATCTGCATTGGGCAGCAAAGGCTTTAGTTTTCTTAAGACGTGGAGATGGAAATTGGCCCCTCTGGTTGTGGAGCTGATGTGATTCATCATGGAGAGGTTGTCGTCTAGTGTTATTCCTAGGGATTTTGCTGAATCAGCGATATGTGGGGTAAGGTTCAAAGCGGTGAGTAGTGGGCGCCAGTCTTTGATGTTCGAGGTGGGGTTAGGCTGCGAGATTAATAGGAATTCGGTTTTGAGGGCGTTAAGTTTGTGGTGGTTAAGTGTTAACCAGTGTTGAGTTTTGTTCAAGATGTTAGTGAGATTGCTGATGTCGTTAGGGGAGGTAATCTTCATGTACAATTGTGTATCATCAGCGTACATATACCATGAATAGTATTACCCCACAGTGGGTGATGTAGTGGAGGCATCCAGTTTTACTTTGCTTGTCACTTGATCCTCACAAAAGGCTAATACACAAGCTGAATTTATTCACCAGGGTGTCACTGAAACTAGTTCATACCAGTTGATACTCGCTAAACTTGGCTTCCTGGCTCCTGAGTATCTGCTATCTAAATCTTATAGAATATATACGAAAGTAGTAAAGAGACTATCCACTTGAATAAATAAGATGAGCAAGTGGCAGAGATTTCTGCTTATGTAGCTTTCAGAAGCAGGTGGATCCTAGAACATGTCAAGAGGTAACTTTTACTGTTTCTCCTTTATTGACTGATATACTTGGTTGACTGCCTGAGCACAACTGGCCAAGTCCAGGCTATAAAAAGACAAAGCTGAGTCAGCACTGTGGTCCTCTGAAGAACTTGGATAAAATGCAGTGTAAAGCTCTTGAACGTCAGTGGAGAAAGTACTATAGCCCAGAAGCAAAAGATATGTATCGCAAAACTATAAATAAATATCACTACAGCAGATTGTGTGCGGGAAATCCCTCCAAGGAAGTTTTTTTTTTTTTTTTTTTTTAACAGTTGAAAATCTATCCTCGGCATGTTGTACCAACCCTATTTTTCACTTGGGTGCTGTGTGACAATCTGGTGGCTTTCTTTAAGGAGAAAATTGGGAAAATATGATCCTCCTTTGATCCTTATTCCATTAATGGTAATTTGTCAGCTGGGACCCTTGCTAGCTCCCTTAATGTTAGCACCTGCCTGAAGAAACTCCCGCTTATGACAATAAGCTTGCTTAATTTGTTAAAGTCCATCAAATCTAGATTGCAGTCAGACCCATGCCACCCGTCCTTGATCATGGGCCTTGCTAAAGATCTTATACGACATAAATTGGCCAATCTCTGTAATAAATCACTGGCAGCTACTGAACTTCTGTCTAGCTGGCAATATGCCCACATATTTCCACTCCCAGAAAAACCCATCTGTTCACTCAAATATTCTCACCAACCATAGACCTATTCCACTACTGCCTCTTCAAACTAAGCTCACCGTAAGTCCTAACTTTCAGTTGGATTTACTTGGAAGCGAGCAAACTACTGGACACTGTCCAATCTGGTTTTAGACTGTTCCATAGTACAGCCCTACTGACTGTAGCAGAGATTATTAGAGCTCGTTTTAATCGGGGCCACTTTGCGGCTCTGGTCCTCTTAGATCTCTGCAGCTTTCAATACGTGGCTTATTGTGTTCTTGTTAAGAGCTGGTGAGAATAGGCATTTTGGGTCCTGCTCTTGAATGAAGTCCTTTCTTTCCAATAGATAGAACTGTTTCTCTAGTTCGTTTTCAAACTGTGAATTTCACCTTCTGTGTTCCACGGGTATTGTCCTTGAGCCCTACATTGTAGGAAGCTGCCTCTTAATATACTATACCAAAGTGAGGTATAGTGTGCACAGTCCAGTGGAACCCCAAAGGTAGGCAGAGGTAAAAGTAGATAGCACCTTACACTCTATTTGTGGTAGTGTGGGTGAGCAGTAAGGCTTTATCAGAGGGTAGTGTTAAACATTTGTTGTACACACTCAATCAGCAAATGATTGTCACACTCAGACTGAACTCAGACCAAAGTTTGTATAAAAATATTCTTTTAGTTATTTTATTTCCTAGAACCAAGCAAGCCTGGCACAAGTAAGTGATAAGTACTTTGCAGTAGTAATACAGTTTTTAAACAGTTTGTATTGCAGTTGTATATATACTTTTGGTTTGATTACAGTAGAACTACTAGTAATGCAATGTTTTGAAAGATTGTACATATACTTTGTATTGGCTCTTTAGTAGAATGTCAAGTAGATTACTTTACAGATTACTTTTCTTACACAGTGCAGTATACCTGGATACTGCACTGGGACATTTCCTGTAAACAGGTAAGTAAAAGCGTTTTGATTATTTTGTTACAGTTTTAGAAACTTTTATAGATTTTCCAACTCCACACTTAGAAACTTTTCACAGAAAAACAGTCAATGTTATCCTATGGAGGAAAATAGGGTTATTGGTTCAAAGGTAAGTATTCGGTTGTGGGAGTTGGTATTCTGGGGGTAGACTCGGGGGTCCCCCAGTGTCAAGGATGCACTCTTGTTACACCCTCAGTGGCACTAGGGTGGCCGGGTGCAGAGTGCTGAGGCCCAATGGGGGATAGGGGGCCTCCGGTTGGTGGCTGCTTACAAGCAGGCCACAAGGTTGTGGGAGCAAAGCTCCTGGACTTAAGCTCCGGGCAAATGGGGGTTCAAGCCAGCACAAAAGTGCACCCTCAGCGGCACTGGGGTGGCCGGGTGCAGAGGGCTGTTTTGGCGTCTGGCGCCCTTTAGCTTTCAATGGGGGAGTCTCCGGTTTGCATCCACACTGCAGGCTTGGGGACGAAGGTCTTCTGGCTGCGACCACCACTTGGAGAGGTAAGTTGGGATGCTGGGGGTTGGTTAGGCACCGTCGGTTGGGCCACCCAAGGCTGTGAGGCATCGGGTGCAGGGGTGCCTTTTAGGGTCGGATCTTCTTACCAGCTTCTGGTCGCGGTTGGGGGTACCTTCCGGTATGAGGCTGTAGGTGTGGGCTGGAGGCTTTAGGCAGGTCAGGGATCACCTGATCTCGGGTCAGGATCGTTGGGGAGACCTCGTGGTGTTGTGCCGTGGGCGTCTGGTGCAGAGTGGTGCTGACTTGTGGATCTTGCCAGAGCTGGAGTCTGTTGGTGAACAAATCCAGTGTTCACGGGAGACTGTCTTTTCTTTTGAAGGCAGGGCAGGTCCTCTGGGTTCTTGAGGCTGCTGGCTGCAGGACACACTGGTGTTTTGCTTCTGAAGGTTCGAGGTGGGGACAGGCCGGTAGGACTGGGATCAAGTCAGTGGGCATCCTCCTCTTCTTAGATTTGGCACGGCTGTTCAGTCCTTCTTTTCTTCTTGTAGTTTCTTGTCTGAGTTCTTTGTTCAGGGCTGCCCCCTAAATACTGTATTTAGGGGGCGTTTTGGGGTCTCGAGGTCTGTAGCCAATAGGCTACTGACCTTAGGGTGACTACACCCTTGGTGTGCTAACCCCACGTGGGGGAGTGAGCACAATCCCGAATCCTGATTGGGAAGTGCCTGCCATCTGCAAGATGGCAGGCACTGAAGAGTGGGCTTCACCTCGCCTCCCCCATCTGAGGGGTGGGGTTGGCAGAGGTGGGCACACCTTCTGGGCTGGCTAATTTTTCCCGCCTGTCTTCCCGCCGAAAAGGAGGGGAGACAAGAAGGGGGCCTGCTCCTGATAGCAGGAGAGGCTGGGGGTGGCATTACAAAGGCTGCAAGGCCTTTGAAGCTCCCCTGCCACAGATGGCTCTTCCTGACCTGGGGGAGGTGTGAACACCTCCGCCCAGGAAAGGCTTTGTTTCTGGGCTCAGGGAGCGAAGGCTCCCACCTCAGGGGTCCAGAAACCGGTCTCGTGGTGGCAGGCTGGTGTGTACCAGTCAGGGAACCCACCAGCCTCTCTAAAATGCCCTCTGAGTGCATTTTTCATTAAATCCCACACTGGCATCAGTGTGGATTTAATGTGCTGAGAAGTTTGATACAAAACTTCCCAGTTTTCAGTAAAGCCATTATGGTGCTGTGAAGTTCGTAATGACAACCTCCCAGCACCATATACTCTTAATGGCATTACTGCACTTACAGCGTCTAAGAATTGGTCTAGACACTAGGGGTACACGGCTCATGCACCTGTACCCTCCTGTGAGAAAGTGCCCTCTTTCTGCATGGTAGGCCCCCACTTTTTGCTGAATTGCTGATGTTCTTTGACTGAGTGTGCCCTGGGCTCCTGCTAATCAGGTACCCAGGGCCTATGTTCCTTCCCTAAAATTGCATTGAAGCCTAAACCCAATTGACATCTCTGGCCACAGGTCAGCCCCTGGTAAATGGTACCACAGGTACCCAGGGCACGGTGACCAGAGAAGGCCTCTAAGGGCTGCAGCACTTATTGTGCCACCCTTAGAGGTCCTGTACCCTGACACTCTTCCTTTGCAGGCTGCGTGTGCAGAACAAAGTGAAGAGTCGACATGGCACACCTTTCTGTGTGCCATGCCCACAAACCACTGCCCTGGCATAGATCAGTCACCCCTCTAGCAGGGTGCACTATGCCAGTGGTGAGGGTACAGGTGCATGAGCCCTGTACCCCTACAGTGCCCAAGTCCCTTCTTGGGCATTGTAAGTGCAGTGCTGCCATTAAGAGTATATGGTGCTGGGAGTTTGTCATTACGAACTCCACAACAGCATAATGGCTACACTGAAAACCAGGAAGTTTTGTATCAAACTTCTCAGCACATTAAACCCACACTGATGCCAGTGTGGGATTTAATGTAAAATGCACGACAGAGGGCATCTTAGAGATGCCCCCTGAAACTCGACCAACCTCCAGTGTCCCGACTGAGTGGCTGCTTAGGCTGCCACCACCAGACATGTTTCTGGACCCCTGGATCGAGAGCCTGCTGCTCTCGGGGGCCTGAAACAATGGGCATCCTGGGACGAGGTGCCAAGCCTCCTCCCCCAGGATGGGCAGGGTTCACGAAAGGGGAAGCTTCAAAGGCATGCCGCCTTTGTGAGCCTCCCCCGACCATTTGCTGCTTTCAGCAACTGGTCCACACTGGTTCTACCCCCCACTTTGGGCAGGAGAACCGGCGGGAAAAACAAGTGAGAGAGGTGTGCCCACCTCTGCCAACTCCACCCCTCAGGTGGGGGAGGAGAGGTGAAGCACAACTCCGAGTCCCCGCCATCTTGAGGATAGGGGGACCCAACCAACCAGGGACAGGCTCCTGCCCCCCTCCCACTGGAGGGTGGCACGATGGGGGGTGTACCCACCCCAGGGAAGGGACCCATTGGTCCCTGCCCTTTACCTACCTGTAAAGCCCCTAAATCTAGTATTTAGGGGGCACCCGGAACCTTGCTTCCTTAGATCCAGCCAAGAAACAAGAAGAAAGGAAGAAGAACCGAACAGCAGTGCAGCCAGCTAACAAGAGGAAGACGCCCACTGACTTGGTCCCAGCCCTACCGGCCTGTCTCCCCCTCGAACCTGCTCCTGCAAAATCCCGGTGTCCTGCAGCCAGCAACCTCAAAAACCTCGGAGGACCTGCCTGCCTTCACTTCCAAAGACTGCTTCTCCCGTGAACACCGGATTTGTTCAAACTGCAACCTCTGGCAGCCGCCGGAAACCGCAAATCTGCCCCACTCTGCACCCGCCGTCCACGGCCCGAGCTTGAGTGGGCAAACAGCACGAGGAGGTCACCCTGCCGATCCTGAACAGAGATCTGGCGACCCCTGACCTGCCTCAAGCCTCCAGCCGACGCCTGCAGTCGAAATCCAGAAGGCCCCTCTAACAGCGACCCGGAGCTGGTAAGCCGATCCAATCCCAAAAGGCACCCCTGCACCCGACGCCCCACGGCCTTGTGTGCCCAAACAAACGGTGCCTAACCAACCCCTAACTTCCCAACTTACCTCTCGAAGTTGTGGTCGCACCCAGAAGTCCTTCGTCTCTCTGCCTGCAGTGTTTTTGCTAACCAGAGGTTCTCCATTGGAAACAGGGCTTCCGACGACGAAACAGCACCCTGCACCCGGCCGCCCTAGTGCCGCTGAGGGTGTAACGAGTGCATCACTGACCCTGGGGGACCCCTGAGTCTAACCCCAGAACCTTAACTCCCACAGTCGATAACTTACCTGTGAACCGATAACCTGTTTTTCCTCCATAGGATAACATTGACGCTTTTTCTCCAAAAAGTTTCGAAGTGTGGAGTTTTGAAATCTGAAAATATTCTTTAAAAATTGCACGAATAACAAACGTATTTACTTACCTGTTTGCAGGAAATGTCCCAGTGCTGAATCTAGGTATCCAGCACTGAGTTAGAAAAGTAACGTAAAAAGTAACTTACCTGTAATTTACTGAAAAAGCCTATTCATTTCAATGTACTGTATTTGCTAAGAATTGCAACCTACTGCATCCCCTGTAAATCAAAGTACAATTCCTATTGCATTTTCAAACTGTTCTACAATCAGCAACTTATTAATGTAAAGTATTTAATGCTCAACTGTGTCAGGCTTGCTTGGTTCTAAAAATAAAACAGTATATGTTTTTATACAAAAACAATTGGTCTAGAGTTCAGTCCTTGAGTGTGTGAAGTCATTTGCTGACTGAGTGGGTACATCAAATGCTGAACAGTGTCCTCTGATACTGCCTTACTGCTGGACCATTCTACCACAAATAGAGAGTAAGGTTCTATTTAACTTTAACCTCTGCCTACCTCTGGGGTCACCTGGACTCTATACACACTATACCTCATTTTGGTGTAGTATATATAGAGCCAGTTTCCTACACCTCCCCACTGGTATAGTGCACCCAGCTAGAGGGGTGGCTGGCCTATGCCAGGGCAGTGGGTTGTAGGCATGGCACACAGGGGTGTGTGCCATGTCGACTCTTCACTTTGTTTTGCACCAAAACACGCAGCCTGCAATGGGGGAGGTGAGAAGGGACAGGGCCTCTAAGGGTGGCACAATAGGTGCTGCAGCCCTTAGAGGCCTTCCCTGGCCACAGTGCCCTTGGTACCTATGGTACCTTTTACAAGGGACTTACAATTGGGAGTACAAGGTACAGTTTTGGGGAAAGAACACAGGCCCTGGGAACCTGAGTGACTGGGACCCAGGGCACATCAAGTCAAAGTGCATCAGTAGTCTGGCAAAAAGTGGGGGGGTTACTGCAACAGAAACCCAGCTTCCTACATACATTATTTAATATAAGCATGGCTCTGCTAGCAGTGCGTATAGATCAATCTAATAGAGACTTCTATCTGCAGATTCCTTACCTTTGAATATCCCCAGGCGTCAGACTGGATCGAAGATTTTCAAGCAGTGCCCCTATGTACTGGTAGGTGGCGTCATTGGCTTGGTTTCCGTTCTTTCCTTTCTGCGCCAATTAGCACTGATTCAATTTGAGCTACCCCCAGCCCATTTTTTAACTGCCCGTTTTTTACTTTGTTGACGTTTTTGAGATTTTATCTGTTCCTGTGAGACTGTGACCCTTGAAACTGGCTGGTTTCAAACCATGTGCGGCCTGTGACAGGCAAATATTGGTGACAGACCCCCCACTTGGAGTGTTTATGGTGCCTGGAGCTGGGACCCGACTCAAAGGTGTTTGAGGACTACCGCACCATGCACCCGAAGGCTCCGAGGGAGCGATCTCTCAAGCTCCTTGCTGCCTGATGTTGGTCGACTCTGCAAAGCTCATTGTCCCATTAACGTGGGAGGTCCTAGGACCATTTGTGGAACCCCTCCTTATGTTCCTCATCGCATTCAAAGTCATCGGGAAAGTCCCACAAGCACATGAAGTCCAAACACTCTTCGACTTCCCTGAGCTCATTGAAATCATCCAGTGATATGAGGGAACATTGGCAACCACCACCCAGCTAAAGGAAGGAATTTTGAGGCCATGCTCCTCATTTTTGGTCGCCCGGCCCCTCTGGTGCACTTTTGGGCACACATGCATGGGAGGGGCCCTCACTGGAACCATGCCAGTGGGTTCATGCTCTGTGCCAGTTGGTCCCCAAAAATCCCTCACTGGATCTGGAGCTAAGCGCCAGTGAGACTTTCCTCAGCACCTGCTCCAGTGCAGACCCCCCTATGCATGCCATCCCTATCGTTGTACTCTACTTTGACACCGAGCCAGATGGGCGTAGTCTGGTGCCGACCAAGGATGTCTTGAGTGTAGCCAGTGTCTTATTTACTGGATAGACCTGGAGAGGGGAGATGTTTGGGAGGGGTCTTTGCACCCTTAAGGAGAAGACGGCAGCTGGTATGAGGGACTGGATGAAGTCAGTGGTTTAAGCACCTCACCTGACACTGGCCTGGTTTCCCCTCCTACTGTGGCTACAGAGGAGGGAGCCTCTTTTGTTGTTGTGGTGTGCAGGGCGGCTGAGGTCCTGGACTTTCAGCTGCCCTCAGTGGCGTTCAAGAGTAATGTCTTGACACTCCGGTTTAATGAAGCCCTTACAGACGTCCTACTTGGAGCCAAGCCCTGCACAGGGTCTCCTGTGAATAGGACGATTGCCTGCTGCCATCGACCTGCTTTTGGGATCGCAGTTTCCTTACCCAGCACCCCGCTCTGGAGAACTTGGTGGTCCAAGACTCCTCATCCCGCATTCACCCTGGCGCATTCCCTACCACACCACCAGATAGGAAATCCAAGAGGCTGGACGGACACCTTCGGTAAGAGGATGTTCTTTTCCACCAGCCTGTCACTGTGGTCGGTGAACAATGCGTGTCTATTGAGCCATTGTTTCCCATACATTTTGATTTGGTTGCTCAAGTTCTTCCTATGATCCCTGATATGATCCCTGAAGAGGCTTGGGCCATACTTTCTCAGGCATTTGCCAATGGGAGAGCTGCACCAAAGTTCTCCATCAGATGTGGACTTGACATGACTGACTCGCTAGGTAGAGTAATTTCATAGTCTGTGGCCTTGCGGTGCCATGCCTGGCTGAGAACATCTGTCTTTTCAGCGGATGTCCAGGCTTCCTTCTTAGACATGCTCTTTGATGGCTCTCACCTATTTGGAATCATTGCTGATTCAGCGCTGAAGTGCTTCGTGGACAGCAAAGCTTCGGCCAGGTCCTTGGGCTTGTCTGACCCTTGGTCATCCCCAAGCCACCTTCTGTCTCTTTTGTGGCTACAGAAGGGGTCTCAAACCGCGCCCATACTCTCCTAGGAACCACGGCCAACAGACTTCCTAGGTTTTTCGTGGCCGAGGGCACAGGTCTCGCAGGCCATGTGGGACAGGCGGTCAGATCAGTACATCACCCCTACCTGGCAGCCGCTGATTCCAAGCCTCTCTAGCTTGTTCTCAGCCATCTTGGATACCCAGTGAGTGGCAGGATAAGCCATCACCTCCCCCACTGGCGGTCAGTAACCTCAGACCGTTGGGTACTACAGGTAGTTCAAAGGGGCTACTCCCTCCCCTTTGTGACACTCCCCACATCTATCACACAAACTTATGATTGGCTGACTGAGGACCATCTCTCCTTGCTCCTTCAAAAAGCGCAGGCTTTCTTGGCCAAGGGAACCATAGAGAGGGTGCCTGCATTAGAAGTATGTAGTTTTCGCTACTTTCAGGTGCCAAAGAAGGACCGAGGACTTCATCCTATCCTAGATCTGCGCCATCTCAATCTCCTTTTGAAGGTGAAATTTAAAATGCTCATGCTTGCGTTTTGTTTGCCCTGCATCCAGTAGACTGGATGGTAGCATTGGACTTGCAGGACACTTATTTCCATATTCCCATCCTGCCGACCCCAGACGCAATCTGCGGTTCACAGTGGGCCACGAGCACTTTTAGTTCAATGTGCTCCCCTTCAGCCTTACCAGCGCTCCTCCGGTGTTCAAGGTGATGGCAGTGGTCACAGCTCACCTGCAGAGGTCATGGATTTCAGTCTTCTCTTACCTCCACGACTGGTTGTTGAAGGCAGGCTCGCCCCAAGCAGTCTTCACCCACCTTCAGACTACAGCAAACCTCCTGCACTCGCTGGGGTTCATTATCAAAATGCTGAAGCGGACTCCCACTCAGTCACAAAACTGCACTGTGTCTAGAACAGCACCGATGAAAGGGATAGTCTATCCTCGAGCGGCGAGTCCAGGATATTCAGGCCATGACACTGATGTTTCAGCCTCTATCCAGAATTTCAGTGAGACTGAGCCTGTTGGCCCTCATGGCCTCCTGCATCCTGTTGATGACACATGCCTGCTGGTGTATGCGGGCTCTGCAGTGGGACCTGAAGTCCCAGTGGGCACAGCATCAGGGAAATCTCTCCAACTTGGTCCAGATCGTGGAGAGATCTGCAAAAGACCTGCAGTGGTGGCTAACAAACCACGATTGGGCCAGTGGCAGACCCCTCTCCCTTCCCCAGCCAGTTGACTGTAGTGACAGATGCGTCCCTCCTGGGCTGGGGTGGCCATCTGGGAGAGGTTGAGATCGGAGGACTCTGGTCTCCACCAGAGTCCAAGCTTCACATAAACCTTCTGGAGCTTCGGGCAATCCCCTTGGCTTTAAAAGCTGGAACATCAGGGCATTTCCTTGATGGTTCAACACCTGGCGTACTCCCTGAACACCAGGGCAGGCAAACTCAGCCGAAGATGGCCAAATGGCGTCCCCACCTAGAGGTGCTGCAAGGTCTCTTTCAGTAGTGGGGAGAACCTTGGTTGGATCTGTGTGCCTCTGTCAAACCGGCACTGTCATCACTGCTGTGTGCTGAAGTTTCCAAGGCGATTCTCGCTCGGAGGTGCTTTTCTTCTCAAGTGGAGCTCGGGCCTCCTGAACCCCTTTTAGCCAATACCACTCCTGCCCAGAGTTTTCAAGATTATCAGGAATGACCGGGCCCAAGGCGTTCTTGTGGCTCTGAATTTGGCTTGGAGACTCTGGTATCCCGAGCTGTTGAGCATGACCATTGGTCCTCCAGTCAGGCTGCCTCTTATGGAGGATTCTCTGTTGCAGCAACAGGGCAGGGTTCTGCACCCCAACCTGCACACCCTCCATCTGGGGAGATTGAGTGGCAACAGTTGACAGCTTTCGACCTTCCTCCTGAAGTCTGTGTTGTTCTGGCAGCCAGGCGTCCCTCCACCAAGACAGTATATGCCTGCCATTGGGGAAAAATGTGTATTATGGTGTGCTTCCTACCATGTCGACCCTCTATTTACACCTCTTACTTTTGTTTGCTCTGTTTTTGGCCCAGCAGGGCTCTGCTGTGGGCACATTTAAGGATTACCTGTATGCCATCTCTGCGTTTTTGCGGTTGCCAGACCAACCTTTTTAATTCACCTGTTGTGGCTTAAGTTTTTTAAAGGCCTGCAACATGTGTTCCCACCTAGCCTTTTATTATGCCTCTGTGACCTCAACCTGGTCCCGACCTTCCTCGTGTACACCATTTTAACCTCTACAAAATTGCCCTCCTAGGTTACTGACCATCAAAACTGCCTTTTTATTAGCCAGAACATCTGCCAGGAGGGTCAGTGAACTACAAGTGCTCTCTGTGCACCCTCCTTGTACCACCTTTTACCCAGACAAACTAATTCTCTGTATGCGTGCCTCCTGTCTGCCAAAAATGTCCACTCATTTTCATGTAGGACAGAACATCACCCTGCCTACCTTCTTTGCTCCACCTTATCCCTCCAAAGAAGAGGAGAGACTCCATCACCTGGACCAATAAAGAGCATTGCCGTTCTACCACGACTGCACAATGTAAGAAACTGGCTCTATATATACTACACCAAAATGAGGTATAGTGTGTATAGGGTCCAGGTGACTCCAAAGGTAGGCAGAGGTTAAAGTTAGATAGAACCTTACTCTCTAGTTGTGGTAGCTTGGTCGAGCAGTAAGGCAGTATCAGAGGACAATGTTAAGCATTTGATGTACACACTCAGTCAGCAAATGAATTCACACACTCAAGAACTGAACTCTAGGCCAATTATTTTTGTATAAAAATATATTGTTTTATTTTAGAACCAAGCAAGCCTGGCACAGGGAAGCATAAAATACTTTACAGTAATAAGTTACTGAATGTCGAACAGTTTGAAAATGCAATATAAATTGTACTTTGTTTGATTCACAGGGGAGCAGTAGTATGCAACACTTAGTAAATACAGTACATTGGAATGAATAGGCTTTCAGTAAATTGCAGGTAAGTTACTTTTCACGTTACTTTTCTAACTCAGTGCTGGATACCTAGATTCAGCACTGGGACATTTCCTGCAAACAGGTAAGTAAACACGTTTTGGTTATTTGTGCGATTTTTTAAAGAATATCTTTAGATTTCAAAACTTCACACTTAGAAACTTTTTGGAGAAGTGTCAATGTTATCCTATGGAGGAAAAACAGGTTATCGGTTTGTAGGTAAGTAATCGACTGTGGGAGTTAAGGTTCTGGGGTTAGACTCCGGGGACCCCAGGGTCAGTGATGCACTGTTGCACCCTCAGCGGCACTAGGGCGGCCGGGTGCAGAGTGTTGAGGCCCAATGTTATCCTATGGAGGATAGGGGGTCTCCGGTTGGTGGCTGCTGGCAAGCAGGCCACAGGGTTGTGGGAGCAAAGCTCCTAGGGTTTAGGTCAGGGCAAATAGGGAACCAAATTAGCACCAAAGGTGCACCCTCAGTGGCACTAGGGCGGCCGGGTGCAGGGTGCTGTTTTGATGTCGGGTGCCCTGTTTTCAATGGAGCACCTCCGGTTAGAAGAAACGCTGAAGGCTCGGGACGAGGATCTTCTGGGTGCGACCACCACTTCGAGTGGTAAGTTGGGATGTCTTGGGTTGGTTAGGCACCGTTGGCTTGGGCACACAAGGCCGTGGGGCGTTGGGTGCAGGGGTGCCTTGGGACGTCGGAAAGTCTTACCTGCTCTGGTCGCGGTAGAGGGGATCAACTGGAGGCTTGAGGCAGGTCAGGAGTTGCCGGATCTCAGGTCAGGATCGCTGGGGTGACATCCTCGTGGTGTTTTTTCACTCGAGCTCGGGCCGGGTTCGGCGGGTGCAGAGTGGGCTGGATTCGTGGTGTCCGGCCCAAGCCAGAAGCTGCAGTTTGAACAAGTCCGGTGTTCACGGGAGAAGCAGGCTTGGAAGTGTAGGCAGGCAGGTCCTCCGGGGTTTTTTGAGGTTGCTGGCTGCAGGACACACCCGGAATTCGCAGGAGCAGGTTCGAGGGGAGACAGGCCTGTAGGGCTGGGGCCAAGTCAGTGGGCGTCGTCCTCCTGTTAGGCTCTGTCATTCTTTAATTCTTTTCTTGTTGTTGCTGGATCTGAGGAAGCAAGGTTAAGGGTGCCCCCTAAATACTAAATTTAGGGGCGTTACAGGCAGGTAAAGGGCAGGGACCAATGGGTCCCTTCCCTGGGGTGGGTACACCCCCTATTCTGCCACTCTCCAGTGGGAGGGGGGCAGGAACCTGTCCCTGGTTTGCTGGGTCCCCCCCATCCTCAAGATGGCAGGGGACTCTAGGTTGTGCTCCACCTCTCCTCCCCCACCTGAGGGGTGGAGTTGGCAGAGGTGGGCACACCTCCCTTCCTCACTTGTTTTTCCCGCCGGGTCTCCTGCCCAAAGTGGGGCGTAGAACCAGTGGGGACCAGTTGTTGAAAGCAGCAAATGGTCTGGAGAGGCTCACAAAGGCGGCATGCCTTTGAAGCTTCTCCTTCGTGAACCCTGCCCATCCTGGGGGAGGAGGCTTGGCACCTCATTCCAGGATGTGCATTGTTTCAGGCCCCCGAGAGCAGCAGGCTCTCGACCCAGGGGTCCAGAAACATGTCTGGTGGTGGCAGCCTAAGCAGCCACTCAGTCAGGTCACTAGAAGTTGGTCGAGTTTCAGGGGGCATCTCTAAGATGCCCTCTGTGGTGCATTTTACATTAAATCCCACACTGGCATCAGTGTGGGTTTAATGTGCTGAGAAGTTTGATACCAAACTTCCCAGTCTTCAGTGTAGCCATCATGGTGCTGTGGAGTTCGTAATGACAAACTCCTAGCACCATATACTCTTAATGGCAGCACTGCACTTACAGTGCCCAGGAATGGACTTGGGCACTGTAGGGGTACAGGGCTCATGCACCTGTACCCTCACCACTGGCATAGGGCACCCAGCTAGAGGGGTGACTGATGTATGCCAGGCCGGTGGTTTGTGGGCATGGCACACAGGGATGTGTGCCATGTCGACTCTCACTTTGTTCTGCACCAAGGCACGCAGCCTGCAAAGGCAGTGTGTGTGTGTCAGGGTACAGGGCCTCTAAGGGTGGCACAATAAGTGCTGCAGCCCTTAGAGGCCTTCTCTGGTCACAGTGCCCTGGGTACCTGTGGTACCATTTAACAGGGGCTGACATGTGGCCAGAGATGCCAATTGGGTTTAGGCTTCAATGCAGTTTTATGGAAGGAACATAGGCCCTGGGCACCTGATTAGCAGGAGCCCAGGGCACACTCACTCAAAGAACATCAGCAATTCAGCAAAAAGTGGGGGCATACCATGCAGATAGAGGGCACTTTTTCACACACCCCCCCCCAAACAAAAGATGAGACTAAACTTTCCCTAGAGAGTCTTCATTGTCTAAGTGGAAGAACCTGGAAAGTCCATCTGCATTGGCATGGGCAGTCCCAGGTCTGTGTTCCACTTCAAAGTCCATTCCCTGTAGGGAGATGGACCACCTCAACAGTTTAGGATTTTCCCCTTTCATTTGCATTAGCCATCTGAGAGGTCTGTGATCAGTTTGAACTAGGAAGTGAGTACCAAACAAGTATGGTCTCAACTTCTACAGGGACCAAACCACAGCAAAGGCCTCCCTCTCAATGGCACTCCAACGCTGCTCCCTGGGGAGAAGCCTTCTGCTTATAAAAGCAACAGGTTGGTCTTGGCCTTCATCATTGGTCTGGGATAGGACCGCTCCTATCCCTTGCTCAGAGGCATCAGTCTACACCAGAGGTCTTCAAACTTTTTTAGGTTGAGCCCCCCCAGCTTTTTTTTTTTAGATGTCGGGGCCCCCCCACCCCCGGACAGAAATTTCTGGAATCTGGTACACTACATAATTGACCGCCATCCACATATCCCAGGCCATATCCGGCAATTTCTGTCACCCTGCCTGCTACGGCACAAGCACTGTCCCCAGCCGTAATGCTGCCAATGCCTGTGAGACGTGAGTATGGCTGTTGCGACTACTGAGCTCACGCACACTCAGCAATTAGCATGCTGGGAGGCTGCTCACCGATACTGCAGGTGGCTCCATAGCACACAAGTTGCGGTGGCCACAGCTGCATCGAGCACATTGAGGACAGTAGCAATGCACGGCTGCAGGCTATACTCCTCTGGCTACGCAGCAAGTGGAAAGTTCACACTTACTTTCATTTATTCTTCCTCACGAGCCCTCACTCCCAAGCTCGAAATGCACTCTTGCAGCTTCCTTGCCTTAACTCGGTCATAAGCCAGCCCCCAGCTACAATTATCCAATGGGAGGCTTAGGCAGCGGCAGTGTGCAGCAGACTCCGGGAATAGAATGCAAGCCATTCGTTAATGATGACTTCTAGGATTCATGACGGGCGTGATGACATCACTAACGTGGTGGTAGACAATCATGCCTGCCTGGACAGACGTACGCCTGCCTATGAAAACATACCAGCCCGTCACCATGCAAGGTATGTTCTTTTTATTTTGAAGTTAGGCAATTAATATTGAGACCACCACCTGCAGGGTCAGAAATCGTAGCCCCGGCCCTGTGAAATAAGTGCCGGTGCTGAGTACCGGAAACCACCGGCTCAAATTAAGCACTGCTTGAACCGTATCCGTGCCCCATCTTGCCAAACACAGAACTGCTAATGTACTATTAAACGGCCGTGAGTGTCCCCAGAGTATTTGAATCATCCTACATGACATGAAACTAAACAAAATACGATACCGCATTACGTGCCCCTTCTCAAACCCATAAAAAATATAAACATGCAAACATTTCTCCTCACCAAATGTTTTGTTTAAAAAACATAATCATTGACACAGAAACAACATTGCTTTAAAACTGAAACTAATGATAAATTTGTCAGTGTACAATGTGTCTGAATGTTGCCAACTCAGTAAATGTCCACACTATCTTCATGAAATCGTTGCATAATTGAAACTGCAGGGAAAGCCAGCTGAAAGTTTTTAACAGTCAATTAGGTGCGCATTCTACAATTTATGAAGAATTGACATGCCCATACTTATGTAATTTAAAGAGAAACTTTGCCTCCTTCCTGTGAAGAACTAACCTTCCCGGGACGGTTCATTCCGAGAGCTGAAAAGCTTCAGCTGCAGTGGGAGGCAGGGAATCTCCTGTGCTGTGAAACCGAAAGCGGACTACTTTCACGGTTTGCTTTCAAATTACAAACGTATGGGCAGGTCGTGCCCCATCGATTAGGAAAGTGGGGAACAATGAGATGCTAGGGTGGAGTGCGCGCCCCCCCTGAGATGGTGTTGCGCCCCCCCGGGGGGGTGCGCCCCACAGTTTGAAGAACTGTGGTCTACACTATGAACTGCTTGGCATAATCTGGAGCCTTCAGAATTGGTGCTGAGCACATTGCTTCTTTCAGGGTGTCAAAAGCCTTTTGGCAACTAACTGTCCAGTTAACCTTCTTGGGAATTTTCTTGGAGGTGAGTTCTGTGAGGAGTCACAATGGACCCATATCCCTTCACAAACCTCCTGTAGTACCCAGTCAAGCCAAGGAATGCCCTGACTTGGGTCTGGGTTGTTGGAGCTGCCCAGTCCAGGATGGCCTGGATCTTGGGCTGTAAGTGTTGTACCTGGCCTCCACCAACAAAGTGGCCCAAGTACACCACAGTGCCCTGCCCTATCTGGCATTTGGATGCCTTGATAGTTAGACCTGCAGTTTGCAGGGCTTTTAAAACCTTCCCAAGGTGGATCAGGTGATCCTGCCACGTGGAGCTAAAGACTGCAATATCATCAAGATAAGCTGCACTAAAGGACTCCAACCCAGCAAAGACTTGATTCACCAACCTCTGGAAGGTGGCAGGGGCATTCTTTAAACCAAAGGGCATAACGGTGAACTGATCGTGCCCATCAGGTTTGGAGAATGCGGTTTTCTCTTTTGCTCCTGGTGCCATGCCAGTCTGCCAGTACCCTGCAGTTAAGTCAAAGGTACTTAAGAATTTGGCTGCACCCAATTTGTCTATCAACTCATCTGCTCTTAGGATAGGGTGAGCATCTGTCTTGGTGACAGTTGAGCCCTCTGAAATCCACACAAAACCTCATTTCTCTTTCCATCCTGTGGGTGAGGTTTGGGGACCAGAACCACTGGGCTAGCCCAGGGTCTCTCGGAGGGTTCAATAACCCCGAACTCCAGCATCTTGCTGACCTCGGCTCTGATGCTTTCCTTGACTTGGTCTGACTGTCGATAGATTTTGTTTTTGACAGGTGCACTGTCACCAGTGTCCACATCATGGGTACACCAGTTTGTCAGACAAGGAAAAGAGCTTGGCATACTGCTGCAAGACTTGCTTGCAGTCAGCCTGCTGTTGGGCAGAGAGGGTGTCTGAAAAGACCACTCCATCTACTGACCCATCTTTTGGGCTGTATATGAGGAGATCAGGGAGAGGTTCACTCTCTGCTTCCTGCTCCTCATCAGTCACCATCAGCATGGTGTCAGCCCTGTCATTGTAGAGTTTTAGGCGGTTCACATGGATAACACTTTTGGGTGTCCTGCTTGTGCCCAGGTCAACTAAGTAGGTGACCTCACTCTTTCTCGAGGATAGGGTAAGGGCCACTCCATCTGTCCTGGAGTGCCCTTGGTGCCACTGGCTCCAAAACCCACACCTGTTGCCCAGGTTGAAATTCAGCCAGTGCAGCTTTTCGGTCATACCAGTGCTTCTGAAGCTCCTGGCTGGCCTCAAGATTCTTGGATGCCTTTTCCATGTACTCAGCCATTCTGGACCTTAGGCCAAGCACATAGTCCACACTATCTTGTTTGGGTTCTTGGAGAGGCTTCTCCCAACCCTGTTTTACAAGACATAGTGGTCCTCTCACAGGATGGCCAATCAGAAGTTCAAAGGGGGAAAAACCTACTCCCTTCTGTGGCACTTCTCTGTAAGCGAAAAGCAGACATGGTAAGACGACATCCCATCTCCTTTTGAGTTTCTCAGGGAGCCCCATAATCATGCCTTTCAATGTCTTGTTAAATCTCTCAACGAGGCCATTGGTTTGTGGGTGATAGGGTGTAGTAAACTTGTACTGCACTCCACACTCTTTCCACATGCGTTTCAGGTAAGCAGACATGAAGTTAGAACCTCTGTCTGAAACCACCTCCTTAGGAAACCCTACCCTGGTGAAGACACCAATGAGGGCCTTGGCTACTGCAGGAGCTGTAGTAGTCCTAAGTGGAATTGCTTCAGGGTACCTAGTGGCATGATCCACTACCACCAGTATGAATTTGTTCCCTGAGGCTGTGGGAGGTTCAAGTGGACCCACTATGTCCACACCTACCCTCTCAAAGGGAACCCCCACCACAGGCAGTGGTATCAGGGGGGCCTTTGGGTGGCCACCTCTCTTGCCACTGGCTTGACAGGTAACACAGGAGCTGACAAACTCCTTCACCTTTTGGTGCATCTGGGGTCAGTAAAAGTGGCTAACTAGCCTTTCCCAAGTCTTGGTTTGGCCCAGATGCCCAGCTAGGGGGATGTCATGAGCTAAAGTTAGGAGGAACTCCCTGTACCTCTGTGGCACTACCACTCTCCTGGTGGCTCCAGCATTGGGGTCTCTTGCCTCAGTGTACAGTAATCCCTCTTCCCAATAGTCTCTGTGGGTACCACTGACCACTCCCTTTGCTTCTGAAACAGCTTTCTGCCTCAGGCTTTCAAGAGTGGGACAGTCTTGCTGCCCCTGGCACAGCTCTTCCCTAGAGGGTCCCCCTGGGCCTAAGAGTTCAACCTGGTAAGGGTCAAGCTCCATAGGCTCAGTTCCCTCTGGGGTGTCCAAGTCCTCTCCCTGAGGAGAAGGGTCCTGATCCTTTTGCTGAACAGAAGCTGGTTCCCCAGTCTTCTTACCTTTTCTCTTGGTAGGTTGGGCCATACTTTCAGGCTCCAACACTTTTTCACCCTGCCTTTTGCTCTGTGCTCTTGTTTTTACACACACCAATTCAGGGATATCCATCATTGCTGCATGGGTTTTTAGTTCAACCTTTGCCCAGGCTGAGGTTTCCAGGTCATTGCCAAGCAGACATGCAGCTGGGAGCTTTGGAGAGACCACTACCTGTTTAAGGCCAGTAACCCCCCCCTCCCCCCCCAGTCTAATGTCACCATACCCATTGCATGGTTAGTGGTAACACTGTCCGCATTGGTGACTGGGTAAGTACGCCCAATCAAATATTGCTCAGGGGAAACCAGTGTGTCTCTCACCATAGTGACACTGGCACCTGTATCCCTCAGAGCTTCTATCCTAGTTCCATTGATCCAAGGGTACTGTAAGTATTTCTTTAAGTTGGGTGGCCACACAGCTACAGTGGCAAACTCAACTTCCCCCTCTGAAACTAGAACTGCTTCAGTGTGCATCCTGATTTTCTCTGGGCACACTGTTGATCCCATCTGTAGACTTGCCACCCCAGAAGTAGCTGTACTTGTGGAACTAGGGGCCTTGTTGTGAGGGCAAGACTTGTCTACAGTTAAGTGTCCCAACTTCTTACAGTTGTTACACCAGGCCTTTGTGGGATCAAAGTTCTCCCCCCTATAGGGCTGTGGCACATAGGGAGTAGTTTGGGACCCACCCCCCTGTACAGGTTTTTGGGGCCCTTTGGAAGACTCAGACTTTTTATCTTGGGGATTCTCACCACCTTTTCCCCTGGGGAGGTTTTGTAACCCCTTTCTTTTGGTCACCCCCAGTGGTTGTCTTAGTCATCCTAGTCTTGACCCAGTGGTCTGCCTTCTTACCCAATTCTTGGGGAGAAATTAGACCTAGGTCTACCAAATGCTGATGTAACTTTTCATTCGTGCAATTACTTAAAATATGTTCCTTCATAAACAAGTTGTAAATTCCAGTAAAGTCATGCACATTGTGTCCAGTTAACCAACCATCTAGTGTCTTTACTGAGTAGTCTACAAAATCAATCCAGGACTGGTGTTGGGTTTTGTGAGCCCCCCTGAATCTAATTCTGTACTCCTGAGTGGTGAGTCCAAATCCCTCAGAGTTCTCTTCATGAGGTCATAGGACCCAGCTTCTGGCCCAGAAAGGGTCAGAAGCGTGTCTCTGCAGTTACCAGAGAACAGTTCCCACAGGAGTGCCCCCCCAGAGAGGTTTCTTCACTTTTCTCATGTCACAAGCCCTCTCAAAGGCTGTGAACCATTTAGTGATGTCATCACCCTCCTCAAATTTAGGGACAATCCCTTTGGGGATTTTAGGATCATAAGATTGCTCTTTATCCTTATTAAGATTGCTGCCACCATTGATGGGTGCTAAACCCATCTCCTTTCTTTCTTTAGAGCCAGGAGTCTGGACTCTAGATCCAGTCTTTTGGCCAGCCTTGCTAAAAGGCTGTCCTCATTGAGGCTGTCAATGTCCTCACCAGAACCTGAGCCACCTGTGTGGCCTCTAGGTCCCCAGAGGTTTACTCTTGGAAATAAGGGTGCAGGGACCCTTTCTTCCCTAGAAAGTGGTGGAGGTGGGCACCTATCTCCATCCTCCTCATTCCTTTCCTCATCTGACTGGTCATCACCATTTTCAGAGGGGTGGGCCTTTGAATACTCAGCCAATAGCTCCTGGAGCTCTTGTTTGGTTGGATGAGGGCCCATTGGTATATTTTTAAGTTTACATAAGGACCTTACTTCCTTGAAAGACAAGTGAAGGTAAGGGGTGAGGTCCAGCTCCTCAACCATGTCCTGTATGTCATTATTATCTTCACTAGTACCTGGGTTCTGTTTTTGAGAAATTCTAACAAAAAAAAGTTCTAACCCCTCTACCCTTGACTAGTGACTTTTTATTTTCTAAAATTCTAAAGGGACTTAAGCAAGGCCCTAACAAGACTGTTAGTAGTTTGGTAAAAATACCAATTTGAAAAAATCAGAATTCTAAAGGCAATTTAAGAGTTCTGTCGCGTGATCAGGTGGTAACCAAGTAGTCCAACAAATGCAAGTTATATATCCCACTGCTGATCCACCAATGTAAGAAACTGGCTCTATATATACTGCACCAAAGTGAGGTACAGTGTGTATAGAGTCCAAGAGTCCCCAAAGGTAGGCAGAGGTTAAAGTTAGATAGAACCTTACTCTCGAATAGTGGTAGCTTGGTCGAGCAGTAAGGCAGTATCAGAGGACAGTGTTAAGCATTTGATGTACACACTCAGTCAGCAAATTAATTCACACACTCAAGAACTGAACTCTAGGCCAATTGTTTTTGTATAAAAATATACTGTTTATTTTTAGAACCAAGCAAGCCTGGCACAGGTACGCATTAAATACTTTTCAGTAATAAGTTACTGGATATAGAACAGTTAAACTGCAATAGAAATTGTACTTTGTTTGATTTACAGGGGAGCAGTAGTATGCAACACTTAGCAAATACAGTACATTGGAATGAATAGGCTTTTTCAATAAATTGCAGGTAAGTTACTTTTTCTAACTCCGTGCTGGATGCCTTGATTCAGCACTGGGACATTTCCTGGAAACGGGTGAGAAAACACGTTTTGATTAATTGTACGATTTTTGAAGAATATCTTTAGTTTTCAAAACTCCACACAGTCGTTTTTTGGAAGAAAAATTGTCAATGTTATCCTATGGAGGAAAAACAGGTTATCGGTTTGCAGGTAAGTAAACAACTGTGGGAGTTAAGGTTCTGGGGTTAGAACAAGGGTTCCCCCAGGGTCAGTGATGCACTGTTCCACCCTCGGCGGCACTAGGGCGGCCGGGTGCAGTGTTGAGGCCCAATGTTATCCTATGGCGGATAGGGGGTCTCCGGTTGGTGTTTGCTGGCAAGCAGGCCACTGGGTTGTGGGAGCAAAGCTCCTAGGGTTTAGGTCAGGGCAATTGGGGAAACAAGTTGGCACAAAAAGTGCACTCTCAGCGGCACTGGGGCGGCCGGGTGCAGAGTGCTGTTTCGGCGTCGGACGCCCTGTTTTCTTTGGAGAACCTCCGGTTTGAAGAAGCACTGCAGGCTTGGGACGAGGATCTTCTGGGTGCGACCACCACTTCGAGGGGTAAGTTGGGATGTCTTGGGTTGGTTAGGCACCGTTGGTTTGGGCACACAAGGCCGTGGGGCGCCGGGTGCAGGGGTGCCTTTTAGGGTCGGATTTTCTTACCCACTCTGATCGCGGTAGAGGGGATCCTCTGGATTGAGGCTGCAGGCGTCGTCTGGAGGCTTGAGGCAGGTCAGGAGTCGCCGGATCTCGGGTCAGGATCGCCGGGGTGACCTCCTCGTGGTGTTTTTCCACTCGAGCTCGAGCTGGGTTCGGCGGGTGCAGAGTGGGCTGGATTCGCAGTGTCCGGCCGGAGCCAGAAGCTGCAGTTTAAACACGTCCGGTGTTCACGGGAGAAACAGTCTTGGAAGTGAAGGCAGGAAGGTCCTCCGGGGTTTGTGAGGCTGCTGGACACGCCGGGATTTCGCAGGAGCAGGTTCGAGGGGAGACAGGGCTGGGGCCAAGTCAGTGGGCGTCGTCCTCTTGTTAGCTCTGCACGGCTCTTCGTCCTTCTTGTAGGTAAGCTGGATCTGAGGAAGTAAGGTTCAGGGTGCCCCCTAAATACTAGATTTAGGGGTGTTACAGGTAGGTTAAGGGGAGGGACCAATGGGTCCCTTCCCTGGGGTGGGTACACCCCCTATTCTGCCACTCCAGTGGGAGGGGGCAGGAGCCTGTCCCTGGTTGGCTGGGTCACCCATCCTCAAGTTGGCGGGGACTCAAGGTTGTGCTTCACCTCGCCTCCCCCATCTGAGGGGTGGAGTTGGCAGAGGTGGGCACACCTCCCTTCCTCACTTGTTTTTCCCGCCGGTTCTCCCGCCCAAAGTGGGGGGGTCGAACCAGTGGGTACCAGTTGCTGAAATCAGCAAATGGTCTGGAGAGGCTCACAAAGGCGGCATGCCTTTGAAGCTTCTCCCTCGTGAACCCTGCCCATCCTGGGGGAGGAGGCTTGGCACCTCATCCCAGGATGTGCATTGTTTCAGGCCCCCTGAGAGCAGCAGGCTCTCGACCCAGGGGTCCAGAAACATGTCTGGTGGTGGCAGCCTAAGCAGCCACTCAGTCAGGTCACTAGAAGTTGGTCGAGTTTCAGGGGGCATCTCTAAGATGCCCTCTGTGGTGCATTTACATTAAATCCCACACTGGCATCAGTGTGGGTTTAATGTGCTGAGAAGTTGGATACCAAACTTCCCAGTCTTCAGTGTAGCCATCATGGTGCTGTGGAGTTCGTAATGACAAACTCCTAGCACCATATACTCTTAATGGCAGCACTGCACTTAGTGCCCAGGAATGGACTTGGGCGCTGTAGGGGTACAGGGCTCATGCACCTGTACCCTCACCACTGGAATAGGGCACCCAGCTAGAGGGGTGACTGATGTATGCCAGGGCAGTGGTTTGTGGGCATGGCACACAGGGATGTGTGCCATGTCGACTCTTCACTTTGTTCTGCACCAAGACACGCAGCCTGCAAAGGCAGTGTGTGAGTGTCAGGGCACAGGGCCTCTAAGGGTGGCACAATAAGTGCTGCAGCCCTTAGAGGCCTTCTCTGGTCACAGTGCCCTGGGTACCTGTGGTACCATTTACCAGGGGCTGACATGTGGCCAGAGATGCCAATTGGGTTTAGGCTTCAATGCAGTTATATGGAAGGAACAAAGGCCCTGGGCACCTGATTAGCAGGACCCCAGGGCACACTCAGTCAAAGAACATCAGCAATTCAGCAAAAAGTGGGGGCATACATGCAGAAAGAGGGCACTTTCTCACACACTGTGACCAGGGAAGGCCTCTAAAGGGCTGCAGCACATATTGTGCCACCCTTAGAGGTCCTGTACCTTAACGCACACACTGCCATTGCAGGCTGCGTGTTTTGGTGCAGGGAAAAGTGAAGAGTCGACATGGCACACATACCGGTGTGCCATGCCTACAACCCACTGCCTGTGGTATAGGTAAGACACCCCTTTAGCTGGGTGCACTATACCGCTGGTGAGGGTACAGTGGCTTGAGCACTGTACCCCTACAGTGTCTTTGTCCATTCTTAGACATTGTAAGTGCAGTAAAGCCATAAAATAGTCATTAGGAACTCCACAGCACCATAATGGCTTTACTGAATTCTGGGAAGTTTGGTAGCATACTTCTCAGCATAATACACCCACACCGATGCCCGTGTGGGATTTATTGTACAATGCACTCAGAGGGCATCTTAGAGAGGCCCCCTGAAAAACAACCAGTCTTTGGTGGTTTCCCTGACTGGTAAACACCAGCCTGCCACTACCAGACAAGTTTCTGGACCCCTGGGGTGGGAGTCTTTGCTCCTATAGCCCAGAAAGAAAGCCTTTCCTGGGAGGCGGTGTTCACACCTCCCCCAGGTCAGGAAGAGCCATCTGTGGCAGGGGAGCTTCAAAGGCCTTGCTGCCTTTGCAACACGACCCCCAGACTCTCCTGCTATCAGGAGCAGACACCCTTCCTGTCTCACCCCCTTTTAGGCGGGAAGACAGGCGGGAAAAATTAGAGCAGCCCAGGTGTGCCCACCTCTGCCAACTCCACCCCTCAGGTGGGTGAGGCGAGGTGAAGCCCACTCTTCAGTGCCCACCATCTTGCTGATGGCACGCACTCTCCAATCAGGGTTAGGGATTGTCACCCTAAGGTCAGTAGCCCATTGGCTACTACCTCGAGACTCCTAAAATGCCCCCTAAATAGACTATTTAGGGGGCAGCCCTGAACCCAGAAGGCAGATCTCCGCAACCTAAAAAAGGAGGATGAAAGAAGCACAGCAGAGGAGACTGCAGAGAAGAACTGACTTGGCCTCCGCCCTACCGGCCCTCCTGCAGTTTCCAGAGATCCTGCGCCAAAAGTCACCTTGTCCTGCAGCCAGCGACCTCTAGAACCCCTGGGAGGACTGACTGCCTTCAACAAAGACCGGATGTCCTGTGAACAGCAGCTATGTTAA
Organism: Calotriton arnoldi; assembly: GCA_963921515.1. Lineage (NCBI taxonomy): Eukaryota > Metazoa > Chordata > Amphibia > Caudata > Salamandridae > Calotriton > Calotriton arnoldi. The sequence goes on from CAWUFW010002054.1 coordinate 274,873, forward strand.
AGAATCTCCAAAGAAAAACTTTGAGCCTGCTGAAGACAGACACCTGGAACCACCACTGCACCAGTCGCCTACGGCCAAAGTCAGAGTGGCCCACCAGTCCCAGCGAGGTCCCGCAGTGCTCCAGAGTCCACCACGGGGTTACCTCTCCAGGACTCTCCGACGTTGCCTGCAGCCTCTGCACGGAGACCCCCTCCCCTGAGTGACATGGTAAGGTGAAATCCGAACTCAAAAGGCACACTTGCATCCAGCCGCCCTAAACCCTGGAGAAGAGGACCTGAGATGCACCTACGTCCCTGAGCCCTCCAACTTACCTTCCCAGCTGTTGGTTCCTCCCGGAAGACTTCCTGGACCGAGCCTGCAGCCAAAATCCAAACCCGGCAACTCCCATTGAAAACAGGGCACCAGATGCCAAATCAGCACTGTGCTGTGCTGCTGTGGGTGCACCTTGTGTGCTAACTCGGACCCCCTTTTGCCTTGAGCTTAACCCTAGGAGCTTTGCTCCCTCAATCCAGTGGCTTGCCCGAGAGCAGCCACCAACCGACTGCCTCCTAGCCCCATAGGCTAACATTGGGATTCAGCACCCTACACCCGGCCACCCTGGCGCCGCTGAGGGTGCTTTTTGAGTGCATCCTTGACCCTGTGGGAACCCTTGTTCTAACCCCAGAAACTCCACTACAAAGACTGATTGCTTATCTGCAAACCGATAACCTCATTTTTCTCCATAGGATTGCATTTACTGTTTTCCTCTGAATAAGTTTCAAGTGTGGAGTTGAATTTGTATGGAAACCTAAGCAACTGTTTTACTTACCTTTATCTAGGAAATGTCTGTGTGATATCTAGGCATATTACACGGAGTGTTAAAGGTAATCCACAAAGTGCTCTAAAAAGTAATCACAAAGAAATTACAAATACTGTTTTGAAATATTTTACAAACCTGTAAAGAAAGTAATTTTCATCCAGCTTGCTTGTTTTGATCAATCTGTCTAGAAAAGTACAATTCTATTTACCTATACCAAGTCCTGCTTGGTTTAAAAAAATAAAAAGCAACTAAAGTTTTTTTGATACAAACAATTGGTCTGAGTTCAGTCTTTGAGTGTGACAATTTCTTGCCTGAATGTGTACAATAAATGCTTAACACTACCCTATGATAAAGCCTTACTGCTCGCCCAAACTACCACAAATGGAGAGTAAGGTATTATCTACTTTTGCCTCTGTAACCCTTTAAGGATCTACTGGACTCTGTGCACACTATACCTTACTTACTTTGGTATAGTATATACAGAGCCAGCTTCCTACAATGGGCTATATGTAAGTCACCCATATAGCAGGCCTTGGAGCCCTAAGGCAGGGTTCATTATAGCACATGTGATGACATATCTGCATGAGCAGCTATACCCCTGTAATATCTAGTTCCCTTACTGGATATTACAAGTGAGCAGTGAAGCCATCTTAAGGAATGTACTGGGCACTGGTCAAAACGTGTTTCCCAGCTACATAATGGCTTCACTGAATCCCATGGTGTTTGGTATCAAATACCTAGTGTTAATAAACCCACATTGAGTCCAGTGATGGATTTATTAATACATGCACCCAGAGCGTACCTTGGAGGTACCCCACTGAACCCTACTAGTCCTCTAGTGTGTGCGCTGACTGGTCCTGTCCAGCCTGCCACCACAGACTAGTTTCTGACCCCCTAAGTGGTGAGAACCCTGCTGTGAGGTCCGTAACAATGCCTGCTCTGGCAGAAGGTATTTACACCTGCAGCAGGATGGCTAGTAAATTAGCATGTTGATGCTGGGAGCTTCAAAGAACCCCACTGCCTTTGATATGTGAGCCTGGCTTTCTCCAGACTTGGGATATGCCACACTCTGCCCTGAGGCCCATTTGGCACCAGGACAGGCGGGAAAGTAGCTATGCAAAGAGGCGTGTTGCATCTCCAGGCTAGTCACACCCTAAGGTGGGCAGCCTGAAGTGAACACAAAAGAATTCCACCATCTTGTGTGTAGTGGAATTGGGAACTCTGGGACAGGGTGATGGCCACTCCCCACAGGAAGTGGTCATCTAGGGGGTGTAGTGACCCCAGGGGTAAGTAGCCTTCACTCCCCTTAACGCCCCTTAAATTGAGTATTTAGGAAGGCCCCCTGACACCAGGAAATCAGATTAGTCTTCTGGTAACTCAGAAAGACTGAAGAGAGCGAGAACTGATGACCTGCACCCAAGATTGGTGCAAAACCCCACCAGGCTGCTTGCACTTCGACTATCACTGGGGCAGACTTTGCCAAAAACTGGATACCCTCCCCAAACCCTTGGACTGCCTAGCACCTCAACAACTGGGAAAGATTCCCCCTTGGAGTAGAGGTGCTGCTCCCCTGCGTCTGCAGGCACCACAAAGCATCTGCCGGACCACAGTGTTGCTAGCCATTGGGCTCATCGAAGGAGCAGCGCGACAAGAGGAAGGTCTTTGTGCTCCAGGAGGTCAGATCCATCTCCTTGCCAAGTTTGGAGACACCAGAACCTGCCCAGCACCAATACTCTGGGTACTGGAGCAGTTGCAGCAACCAGGGCTTGTCGATGGTCCAGTCTGGACTCTAACAGTTCAAAGCTAGACCTACTGTCTAGGGATATCAGGATTCCCCAGGCCAGCACAGTGTCCCTGCTTCCTTTTCCCCTCTTCACCAGGTCCCCAAGAGTGAACATCTGACTGACCGTGACCCGACGCCTCAAAGCACCTCTGCACCCGCGCTCTACAGCCCGAGTCGGAGGGAGGCAACTGTGCCAACTTAGTGCTGGGGCCCTCGGGAGCTGAACCCACCCTTTCGTTTAGCCAGACTGATCCGCCTGCAGCCTCTTTCTGCAGAGACTGAACTGCGAGAGTCTTCAACAGCGCGACCCTGCCAGACAAAGCCCCCCAGCTTGAGTTGGAGTGGACCGACCTGAGCCTCCCTGTGGGTTCAACCGGACTGGCCCCTCAGTGCCCACCTGCTGCTTCTTTTCAACAGGACAGTCTCTCATTGACTTGAACAGGGCAACCGACGCAGAAAAGCACCTCTGCACCCGGACGCCCCAAAGCCAGCCTGTGGTGCTGCCTTTGACCCTTACCCCATACCTACCTTAAGTCCAGAAGAACAGTCCTGGTCCTGGAAGTTGTTGCCTAGTGACCGAACGCAGTATGTTTTCCCCCCATAGGATAACATTACCGCTCTAAAGATACAATACAGTGCATTTTCTAAGTCTTGAAAAATCACTAACTCAATAAGTACTTGTGATTACGATTATCTTGTTGTCCAAATTCATAAAAATCTGTTATTTTTGTGAATTGCTGTCTGATTTCTTTAATGAGCGTGTCTCACTTACTGACTGTGTGTGTACAATAAATACTTAATATCCTCTGATAAGCCTAAACTGCTCGCCCACACTACCACAAAAGAGAGCATTTGGGATTATTTTAACCCCTGTAAACTAGTAAGGGTCGCCTCGACTCTCTGCACAGTGTATCTCATTTTGGTGCACTATATAGACAGCCAGCTTCCTACAATCCCATGACGAGAGGAAAATTTAGTTACCTGTAAAACTAATTCATCACTACTTGCTTTGCCAATTAGAGGCCCTATTTTCCTTTTACTGAGTTTTATTCAGTGATGGTCTCAGCCAAATATTGTTTTAATTTGAATTAATTTTTAAAACTAGCAAAAGTGGCTATGCTGAGAATGTTGCCTCTTTTAGGCATGTTTTCTTTTTGTTCTTTTCATCAAATTATTTAATGGCGTTCTGGGGAATCTCAAGTTTGCGTGGATGTCTACTGTTTATGGCTTTAGGCACCATACTCATGACATAGAACTTCGATTACAGGTAGGTAACATTTCCTTCAATGGTAACTTTAATGCATTTCAATCCATGGTCACATCCCTATCGCTTCCTGCCCTTATTCATAAAGCGGAAATATGATTATTTGACTGTAAAATGCCCCTATATTCAGTTCTCATGTTTGTCTCTCATGAAGGAGAGATATGTCTTTACAATCAAAAGCTTTATTATTTCTGCAGCACCAAGATGACACTCTTGACCATGCCAGAGTTCGTAACCTAACTGCTAACTGAATTCCACCCATTGAACCAGAGATTCCTCAGTCACACTTTCAAGCCGAACAACCCTAGTGGAAATGTCACTAGTTTCATTGGACTTCATGAAAAAATGGATGGCTTTCAAGCTATCAGATCAGTAATTCATCAAGGGCCATCCACTACCTAAAAATGTATTGCTACTTGCATCAACTGTTGTCATGACAAAACTGATAGAACTGATGGAATTTTAACTCTTTCTTCAAAGCATATCAGCGAGTGTAGTGTCCTATAAGTAGGTCCCCTGGTGGACATTTGTATAAAAGCAGCATTGGGATGCCACCATGCCTTCATAAAAAATAATTTACTTGATATGTAGACCAGAGAACCAAATTGCAGCACCATTACATAGTTTACTGTAAGACATTATTAGTTAATTTTTCTGCTTGAAGGAACATGAATTCCTAAAAACTGCCACAAGCTCTTCTGTGGTGACAAACAAAATTCTGAAGTGTTTGCTTCCCATGACTTGCAAAGCCTCTAACTTTAGACGGACCCTTTTTTCTGTTGGATTAAAAGTTTTGTCTTTAATCACTTTTGCCTATTTTTCACTGAACTGTTGCAATGTTGAACAGGTTTCTGTTACAATTGATTTTCAATGAGACGTGTGTCTGTGACAATATCAGTCTTCTCTTGGTGGTCTAATACTAGACCATGTTTTACAAATACATTTGGGGTCTTATTTTCCCGACTGGAATGGAGCAAGCGCTGCAAGTGGAACTGGGATGGAATTTGCCCTTTTATCTGTAAGGAGTAGCACTTCTGTGCTGGACGCAAATGTTAAATTCTGTTTTTTTTTTGTTTTTTTTTGATCTGGTTACCTTAGGGCACCATAATCTCATACAACGGGCAGCGTGCCTACATAATGGGAGATGGGGAAAAACGCATGGTATTTACTGAAATTAAAATGGAGTTAAATGCCTATTGATTCAGCATTTGAGGTGCGACTGAGCTCAACTCTGGTTCCTTCAGAGATTAATACTAGAGGTAATGATTAAAGTTAGGCGATGCGAGACCTCCATCTGTCTGACGTGGGATGGAGAATCTGTTTTGCATGCTCCTTGGCAGTATTAAAACCTGAGAATTTCAGGACCTAGTAGATTTGCTAGTGGGTATATTAGGACAGAACCTGCCCTAAAACCAACAGTGGTGTTCCTGGTGATCACTATAGTATGTGCTAGTATATACACTTTACACTTGCACAACCCCCAGTAGCCTTTAGTGCCTTGTCAGGGGTATGTTAAGAGCTTGTCGACTGACTTTTCTAATGGAGATGACGTACATGCCCGCAATGTATAGGGCGATGTCACCCCCAGAATCTATATGATGGAGTAGAATGCACCACTATATGTTCTAGGAGAAAATGATATATAGAGAGCCCAAAGAAGCTCCAGAAAACCTAATCTTGAAGGAAACAAAATACTTTGATAAAGAGCCATATAATGGGGTTTATGAGACTGGGAATTAAGTCTAATAAAGCCTACAAAAAAAGAAGAGATCAAAGTGATTATTGTTGTAATTTGTTGCACACATTGCTCAATCGTTGACATGTGAAATCAAGGCTGACCAAGGTACTTGTGTGCTGCAGCTTTTTCTGCTTGTATTATTCTCTGCTTTATGTAACATTTGTTCTCTTAAAAAAATATATGAAAAACTGGCTAAGCATAATGCTCTACATTTTGTTCTAGGCTCCTCGACCCCCAAAACAGCCAAATGTTCAAGATTTTCAATTCTTCCCTCCACGTTTGTTTGAGCTTTTGGAGAAGGAGATTCTATATTACAGAAAAACTATTGGGTACAAGGTAGGCACAAATTGTTTTGTTGTCTAGTGATGTAGCAATTCAACATTGTGACATCATGCTTTGGTGTATGACGAAGAGAGTGACTTTTGTGCTATATCATTCAGTTCTTTTTTTATTTTTTTATTTTTTTTTGATATCCTAGATCCTAAACCCATCAACTAGCACTTCTACACCTTGCTGCTCCTTCCATGATCTTGCCTGTGTTGTCTTCTCTTCTAGTCTGTAGGTCTTATATTGTGCATACCTAGTCGGAGGCTGCCAGCGCTAGAACAGTCAGACAGCAGTTAAGGGGTCGTATTAGTTTTCAGGGCCTTACGGAATGCAAGTTTTTTGGAAAGCAGACTTAGTTCCAGAGGAAGAGTGTTCCAAAGTTTGGGGGGCAGTATGAGAGAAAGAACAGCCACACAACAGGATCTGCTAAACTTGGACGTGCAGTAGATGTGCTGAGGGTGATCTAAGTAGCCTTCCAGGAGTGTAGGGGATGGCCAACTGTCTTAATAGGACAGGACCTTTCTTGTGAAGTGATCTGTGCAGGATGCAGAAAGTCTTAAACTGGACCCTCTGCTCAATAGAGAGCCAGTGGTGGTCCTTTAAGGCTCTTTTTAACTATGAAGTTTGTACAGGCTGATAGGCGTTGCGGTGTGAATTTGTTCCACTATCAATGGTAGCCCTTACACAGATGTAAAATCCTTTTACCATCGCTGAGTGGCCTAACCTGCCAAATAAGAGTTTGTCTGTAGGAAGCTGGCTCTTTATATAATTTATCAAAGAGATATACTGTGCAAAGAGTCAAGGTATTCCCTTATAAGTGTACAGGGGCTTGCACTAGCGATCCCAAGGTGCTCTTCTAGGGGGTAATGTGGTCGAGCAGCCTTAGGCTTATCAGAGAGGAGTGTTAGATATCTGCAGATACACACAATAGTCAATGATGCACACGACTCCATAAGGAGATCCACACCAATTTATAAAAAAATAACACTTATCTTCATATATGTTTAGGCACCAGAACCAATGCGATCAGATAAGTACGATTTGCAAGAGAAATACTTTACGTCTTCAAAAGTCGACACTTGGTGCATTTTTCAGAAGCTGTAATGTTATCCTATGGGAAGAAAAGCAAGTACAGCTTTCAGGTAGAGTGCAGCAACTTACAAGACCAATTTCCTGGACTTGAGGTGAGTATGTGGCAAGGTTCAAGGCAGCACCAGCAGGTTACCTCCAGCGGCACTAGGGCGACCCGGTGCAGTGGTGCAACCCAGCATCGGGTGCCCAATGTTAGTCTATGGGGGTTGATCATCGTGAAAAGAGGCTGCAGGCTTTGACTAGGACGCCAGTAGTGCTGAACCAAAAGGGGGGCTCAAGCCTTGTGATGCTCGTGGGGACACTTTTGGTCCTCTTCTCCACGGTCCAGGGGCGACAGTTGCAGAGGTGTCCTTAGTTGTAGGGTTTGTCATCGGGAGCAGTCCCGGGGGCCTGCAAATAGAGGCTGCGTTGAAGTCCAGAGTAGGGAAAGCGAAGGTGGACTTCAAGTCTGGGGACTACGTTGACACAGTCGATCCACTTAAGCTCAGGCTAGGCAGCTCGGTGCAGTGGTGCTTTCCGGTGTCTGGTTTTTGTGGTCTTGGAGCCTCCCAGCTCAGTGTTTGGTACCTGCAAGATGCAGGAAAGCAGCTCTGCTGTTCCATGGGAGTTCCTGGTTATTGGGTGACGTGCTGACAGTTCTCCCAGGCTTTGGCGACAGCAGCTGCAGGACAAGTAGTCTTTTGGCGCAGTGGTCGAAGTCGGCAGGCAGGCCGGCAGGGTTGGCGCCAAGTCATTTGCTGGGGCTTCTGTTCTTGCAACAATTCACGTCCATCTTCTTTCAGGTTGGCAGTATCTCATTTTCTGGTGCCAGGGGCTCCCCATAATACTGAATTTAGGGGCTTTTGGGGAGTGTTGGTTAGTAGCCAATGGACTACCTACCACTGGGGTCACTATGCCCCCTATATGACCACTTCTTGTGGGGAGTGGGCATAACCCTGTCCCCGAGTTCCTAAGTTTGCCATCACCAAGATGGCCAACTCTGGAAAAGTCTCCTCCACCTTGGGGGGTGGGTGGTACTAGCCTGAGGGTGGACACGCCTATCTGACTAGCTAATTTTCACAACTGTCCCAAGTGTCAAAGGGCTCTGGGTGAATGGGTTTGGCTTCCTTTCCTGTGACTGAAGCAAGATTCACATATCAAAGGCAGTGGGCTCTTCGAAGCTGTCCTGCCGCGGAATGCAAATCTGCAAGTCATTCTATGGGAGGGGGTGTAAACACCCTCTGCTCGAGCAGGCTTTGTTTCTGACCTCCTAAGAGCAAAGGCCCTCCCCCTTGGGGGGGGGGGGGTGGTCAGAAACTTGTCTCCGGTAGCAAGCTGGTGAAAACCGGTCAGGCAGCACACCAGAAGCTCGTAGGTTTTCAGGGGCACCTCTAAGTGTCGTGTAGTTCTTAGGAGTCCCCCAGGACCTGCGCGTTTTGGACGACCTAAACTGAGGGCTTGATGTCCCCACTGCTTCCGGACACCCCCACAGGATATGTCAGCCGTTAGACCAGCAAGCTCTACAGTGCCACTACCACCCCTCCTGTATTCTATAGTGGTGTATGTAGTCTCTGGCAACCACTGAACATGACAACCCTGATTCCTCGGGGATCGTGGAAAACAGTACAGTACGTTTCGCTCACACTCAGGCTTGCTTTCTCTCAGAAAATACACAATGGTGATTAGAATGATTCAATAAAAATGTATTGGTCCAACCTTGTGTAAAACATATGTGCTGCGACAATCAGGAGTCAGAAGCATACGAAAAAGATTGCTAGTACCAATATAGTGAATAGTAGATACATTTCTACCATTAGTGCTAATAAGATGAACAGGAACAGTTCAGATAAAAATAGTAGCACTAGCATATTCCTAAAATGCGCGCCCCAAGTAATTTGCCTAAATGTACCTAGCCTAACCTGTATATAGCATCTGTAGCCAAGAAACCCCCAGGGAAGAACCAGCCCCCTCACCTGATGGTTTAGAACGAAGGACCCTGTCTCTGCTTCGAGGATGACAACCCGCAAGGGATGTCAAACCGCTGCTTGTCGGAGATTCGGCATGCAGGACCCCAGTTTCAGCTTGGAAGGAATTCTCCTCTAATTTGTAGGGGGGAGTGGGGGTCTTTTTATACTAAAGTGGTCACTCCAGGGTTTTTTCTAGAATCAATGTTTTTAAAACAATCATGGATGTTTTAAAAATGATCATAAATGTTTTGAAAACCATCACCAATGCTTTTCTAAACGAGTGCGATCGTGCACAGCTGACTGTTGGCTAAGGATGAAAAAAGTGGTGACCCTTGCACAGAATAAATCTGCTGTGCCTTGGGACATGTTTATGTACATCGAGTACAGGGATTCAGATAGAGAACTAAGAGCCTGGTGTCGAAGAGACCGGAGCAAGCTTTTAGGTAAAAGGTCACCTGTTTAGAATAGTTAGTCGTGTGGATGGGATAATGTATGTAAAATGGGGTATACAGACAGGGCTATCCTAAAGGACATGATAAGGTGCCCTCTGTGTGCATGTATTAATAAATCCAACACTGGCATCAGTGTGGGTTTATTAATATGAGATGTTTGATACCAAACATCCCTATTTTGAATGAAGCCATCATGTAGCTGGGGAACTCTTTTTCACCAGTGTCCAGCACATGTTCTTAAAATGGCTTCCCTGTTCACTTGTACTGGCAGCAATAGAGCTGACCAGCACAGGGACATATCTGCTCTTGCAGATATGTCCTTGCTGTAGTGTAGTGCACCCTGCCCTAGGGCTGTGAGGCCTACTGTAGGTGTGACTTACCTATACTGCATGCAGTGTCTGTGGGCATGGCACGCAGGGACGTGTAATGTCGTGTTTTCACTTTTGTCTTCAAGACCTGCAGTGGCTGTCCGTATGCGTTTTGTGAGGGGTCCTTTAGGGTGGCACAATTTGTGCTGCAGCCCTTAAGGACCTTCTTGAGCCTCCTTGCCCTAGGTACCAGGGGTATCATTTACTAGGGACCTACAGGGGTGCTAAAGGTATTGACAATTGTGGGTACAATTGCACAGTTTTGGTAAAGATCTGGCACTGGGGTCCTGGTTAGCAGGAACCCAGTGCACTTCCAGTTGAACTCACATCAGATGCCAGGCAAAAAGTGTGGGTGACCATGTCAAAAAGGGGCACTTTCCTACAATGTCATTGTCAGCTCTGTTTTAATCTAAGACAGCACAGGTGTAAACTAGCCACATCTTGGCTGTCACCAGTGGCAGTTATATATTTGGACCTAGCTTCACAACCTGATGCCTTCAATGCCCTATCGGTGTTCGCTAGCAGTTCCAGATACAGTTGAAAACGTAGAGGTGCCCTATGCTGTGCTTACTTTCCCTTAATCTGTCCCATTTATTCTGATCCAAACATATGGTGCCACATAGGCTGAAAGAACCAATTTTTGAAAGCGGGGACCGCTACCGCAAGCTGGGACTGTGTTCCTCATGCTTTGTGCTAAAACCATCAGGACCTAGGGCTTTGAGCTTGTAGGCGCTCTCAATTTGCAACCCCTGCCTGAGAGCAAGCTCATAAGAGTTCCCTCTGAATTCGACAGGACCTTACAGCCCTCATAATGGATGTAATCAGAATTTTCCCCTCCCAGAATGCAGTTTCCTATAGTAATGTTGAAATTGTTTTGTTTCAATCATATCTTCTTAGAATATCCTCCCATTTGGTTGAAATGTGACCCAGTCTGATTCTACTTTTTCCATTAGTGTTTTGGTTAAATCTATGTTGGGGAGTACTCTGCTTTGTTCAATTCTAAGGAATTCAATTGACTCCTTACTGCCAGCACCCGTTGCCAGATGTTGAGGCACCAACCTTTTAAGTTGGAACACTAATGCTAGGAATTCCTCCAACCCACTGTTGGCTTTTCATTCTCTTCAATCTGGTTGATTTTGCAACAGAACCCTGTAGGAAGCTGGCTCTGAATATACTATGCCAAAGTAAGGTATAGTGTGCAGAGTCTAGTGGATCCCCAGAGGTATAGCAGAGGCTAAAGTAGATACCTTACACTCTTTTGTGGTGGTGTGGTTAAGCAGTCAGGCTTATCAGAGGGTAGTGTTAAGCATTTGTTGTACACACTCTGGCAGGAAATGTTGTCACACACTCATGACTGAATCAAGGCCAATTGCTTGTATAAAAAGTTGTTACTTTGTTATTTTTATTACTAGAGCCAAGAATTACTCAGTGGCAGCTAAGTGATACTTTTAATACAATGCTAATTTTCAAAATATGGTGTGTACTGGTTTTGTAGAAGCATACAAGTTAATTTGCAGTAGAGAAAATGGGTTGAACACTTTAGAATACTTGCAATTACTTTTTAGTTACTTTTCTAACTTTGTACAAAACAAACTAATCACACAGTTTGGGCATTGTAGTGCATCAGCAAGCAGGTTAACTCATTTAAAGACTAAGTTACTTTGTTGCAGTACAAGACAGGGTCAACACTTACAAAGATTTTCAGAGAAAAACCCACCATGCAATCCTGTGGAGGAAAAAGCAGTGTTAAGTTTGCAGGTAAGTAAACGGTTTTGTTAACTGAGGTTTGGAGGGTAGAACCAAGGTTCAATTCAGCACTCCAAGGGTACCACCAGGGGAGGCCGGGTGCAGGGTGCTCACACGGCGCCGGGCGGCCAATGTTACCCAACGGAGATAGTCTGTTCCGGTTTCAGGCTCAGACCAGGAGGTCTCTTCGGTGGAACCAACAGCCAGGGGAGGAAGTTGAGATGCAAGGTGATGTCAGGGCACCATTGGATTTGTTCACCATGATGCTGGGCGGGAGGATGCAGGGATGTCTTTTGATGTATGGTTTCTCCTTACCGGGAAGGTTGTGGTTGAGTGGGTCGTCGTGAAGTCTGCAGGCATCTACACTGGACCTGGGAGGTGAAACCCCTCGATGGATTGGAGGTCGGCACCGCTGGGGAACCACTTCAGGACCAGTGGACCCTCTGGACACGGGTTGTGGACAGAGGAAAGTGCTGGAGCAGGTGTTCTTGGTTTCGCCAGGGCTTGATCTTCTTTTGTGGACAGGGCCGCTGTCCTCAGGAGTCTGTAGTCTTTGTGGAAGCAGGGGATCAGTCCTCACCAAGTCTGGAGGTCGCTGATCCTTTTTGGAGCTGTCATTTTCTGCACACGTTGATTCAGAGCTGCAGGTTGGTAGGGCTGGGGCCATGTCGGTTGGGCCTTCACTGCTGGGATGTCTTCAGGTTCCAGTCTTCTTAGGTCATCAATTCTGGGTTCAGGGCTGTCCCAAAAATACTGTATCTAGAGGCCGTTTTTAGGGGTCTTAAGGTAGTAGCCAATGGGCTACTGTCCTTGGGGTAACTACACCCTTAGTGTGCTTACCCCACATGAGGGAGTGGGCACAATCCCTAACCCTGATTGGAGGGTGCCTGCCATCTGCAAGATGGCGGGCACTTAAGAGTGGGCTTCACCTCGCCTTCCCCACCTGAGAGGTGGGGTTGGCAGAGTTGGGCACACCTTCTTGGCTGTTATGACTTTTTTTTTTTTCACCTGTCTTCCCGCCAAAAAAGGGATGAGACTGGAAGGGGGCCTGCTACTGATAGCAGGAGAGGCTGGGCGTCGCGTTGCTTCTTTCACAGATTGCTCTTCCTGACGTGGGGGAGATGTGAACACCTCTTCCCAGGAAAGGCTTTGTTTTTGGGCCCAGGGAGTGAAGGCTCACACCCCATGGGTCCAGAAACTTGTCTCGTGGTGGCAGGCTGGTGTTCACCCATCAGGAACCCACCAGAAGGGACCCCTGAGTGCATGGAATAATCAATCTGACACTGGAATCCGTGCAGGTTTATTATTCTGAGATGCTTGATACCATACATCCCAGGATTCAGAAAATCCATTATGGTGCCAAGAAACTCGTAATGACCAGTATCTGATAGAGACTATAAGTTGTAGATTCCTTACCTTAGAATTTCCCCCAGGCATCAGTCTGGATCTGGAGATTTTTAATTAGCAGTACCCATATGCGTCGGTAGGGCGCGTCGGTCGGCTCTGCTTCCGTCGTGGGCGTTGGGATGACGTCAAGGACGCTGGAATGAAGTCGCGGGACCTATATAGACGCCACCCATGCGCACTGACATTAGCTCTTTTTTTTCTGTGCCAGCCTAGCGCTGATCCGTAGAGAGCTACCCCTTAGCTGTTTTTTTTTTATTTGGCTTTTTTGCCTTTTCGTCTACTTTTTTCTTGAGTATTGGACTTCTAGTGCATCAAGAATGTCCCAACGTCTGACCGGCTTCAAGCCCTGCGGCTCCTGCCATCTGATGATGTCTGTGATGGATCAGCACCTTGTGTGTCTCTGGTGCTTTTAGCGCAGCCATGACCCGAAGTAGTGCTCAGAGTGCCGGGCAATGAACCCAAAGGCTTTGCGGGAGCAGTTCCGAAAGCTGTTGGAAGCCCGGTGTTCGGCTCCGCTTCACTCCCGTTCTTGATCGAGGAAAAAATCTCAGTCGCGGAGACAACACCCTCCTCGTCGCACTCCAAGTCGTCTGGAAGGTCTGGTAAGTCAGGCCAACACAAGTCGTCGAATAAGCACAGCCGTTCTTCAACTTCTCCCCGTCCGTCGGCCGACGCAGGACTCTGAGCATCGTCGCTCGAAAGCTCCTTCTCCGGAGCCACCTTCTGACAACTGCGCGCGTCCCTACTTTTCTGGGAGCCGGAGCATCTTCTGCCCAAATACAAAAGTTCTATGAGGCCCTGTACCTCATTTTTGGGCTGCGCGCCTTCGGGCCCTGCAGTCTTGGTTGGGGGCCCTAGGCCTTCACTGGCTGCTTCGGCCTGACTCTGGAGGGCCCTTGTGGATCTGCTATCGGATCAACGTTGGTCGATCTCACTCGACCTTCCCTGACCTCGATCCCAACGGCGACGCTTCTGGCGTCAACCATGCCCCTGGTCAGCATATACTCCATCCTTGTCCCCGAAGTGGACACAGAGCCAGATCGACATCGATCGATGTCAGTTCCGACGCCGGAAGGGACTTTTGTCCCTGTGTTCATCCCTGGCGTTCATTTTGTGCCAGAAGGTGGTGAAGAGGAATGAGATGAGCAGCAGGACCCTTTAACTGACCAGCTTGAAGTACCAGACTTGCGGATGGACCTGGGTGAGGCCAGTGGTCTGGACATTTCCTCGGTCACTGGCTTGCTTTCTTCCCCTACCGTGGCTACAGAAGAGGGGGCTTCCTACGCTGTGGTGGTGAGGAGGGCAGCCGAGGTCCTCAGCCTCGAGCTCCCTTCGGAGGCAGTCAGGACTATCCTCCTGACAGAGGTGCTTCAGCCTGCGGCTTCCACTTCCAAACCCTTTTTGCTGTTTAATGAAGCCCTCACTGATGTCCTTCTGGGCACCTAGTCAGAACCCAGCACAGGGGCTCGTGTGGACAGGACAGTCGCCCACCGCCCTGCTCCGGCAACGCAGTGTTCCTGACGCAACATACCTCCCCTGAGAGCTTGGTTGTCCAAGCCTCATCTTCGAAAGGCGCATTCCTTTCTGCTCCCCCAGATACAGAATCCAAGAAGTTGTAAGTTGTACCATCTTTGGAAGAGTGTGTTCTTCCGCAAGCTTGGCATTGTGGTCGGTGATTACTGCTTGCCTCTTGGGCAGCTGTAGGAAACTGGCTCTATATATACTACACCAAAATGAGGTATAGTGTGTATAGAGTCCAGGTGACCCCAGAGGTAGGCAGAGGTTAAAGTTAAATAGAACCTTACTCTCTATTTGTGGTAGAATGGTCCAGCAGTAAGGCAATATCAGAGGACAGTGTTAAGCATTTGATGTACACACTCAGTCAGCAAATGAATTCACACACTCAAGAACTGAACTCTAGGCCAATTGTTTTTGTATAAAAATATACTGTTTATTTTTAGAACCAAGCAAGCCTGGCACAGGTAAGCATTAAATACTTTTCAGTAATAAGTTACTGGATATAGAACAGTTGAAAAATTGCCATAGAAATTGTACTTTGTTTGATTTACAGGGGAGCAGTAGTATGCAACACTTAGCAAATACAGTACATTGGAATGAATAGGCTTTTTCAATAGATTGCAGGTAAGTTGCTTTTTCTAACTCAGTGCTGGATGCCTGGATTCAGCACTGGGACATTTCCTTCAAACAGGTGAGAAAACACGTTTTGGTTAATTGTACGATTTTTGAAGAATAGCTTTAGTTTTCAAAACTCCACACTTAGTCGTGTTTTGGAAGAAAAATTGTCAATGTTATCCTATGGAGGAAAAACAGGTTATCGGTTTGCAGGTAAGTAAACGACTGTGGGAGTTAAGGTTCTGGGGTTAGAACAAGGGTTCCCCCAGGGTCAGTAATGCACTTTTGCACCCTCGGTGGCACTAGGGTGGCCGGGTGCAGAGTGTTGAGGCCCAATGTTATCCTATGGAGGATAGGGTGTCTCCGGTTGGTGTCTGCTGGCAAGCAGGCCACTGGGTTGTGGGAGCAAAGCTCCTAGGGTTTGGGTCAGGGCAATTGGGGAAACAAGTTGGCAAATGAATTCACACACTCGGACTGAACTCTAGAGCAATTGTTTTTGTATAAAAAATATACTGTTTTATTTTTAGAACCAAGCAAGCCTGGTACAGGTAAACATTAAATACTTTACAGTAATAAGTTGCTGATTGTAGAACAGTTTGAAAATGCAATAGGAATTGTACTTTGTTTGATTTACAGGGGATGCAGTAGGTTGAAATTCTTAGCAAATACAGTACATTGAAATGAATAGGCTTTTTCAGTAAATTACAGGTAAGTTACTTTTTACAATACTTTTCTAACTCAGTCATGGATACCTAGATTCAGCACTTGGACATTTCCTGCAAACAGGTAAGTAAATACGTTTTGGTTATTCGTGCGATTTTTAAAGAATATTTTCAGATTTCAAAACTCCACACTTAGAAACTTTTTGGAGCAGTACATTGAAATGAATAGGCTTTTTCAGTAAATTGCAGGCAAGTTACTTTTCTAACTCAATGCTGGATACCTAGATTCAGCACTGGGACATTTCCTGCAAACGGGTAAGTAAACAAGTTTTGGTTATTTGTGCGATTTTTTTAAAGAATATTTAAAAACTCTATACTTGGAAACTTTTTGGGAGAAAAAGTGTCAATGTTATCCTATAGAGGAAAAACAGGTTATCGGTTCACAGGTAAGTTATCGACTGTGGGAGTTAAGGTTCTGGGGTTAGACTCAGGGGTCCCCCAGGGTCAGTGATGCACTCTTGTTACACCCTCAGCGGCACTAGGGCGGCCGGGTGCAGAGTGTTGAGGCCCAATGTTATCCTATGGAGGATAGGGGGTCTCCGGTTGTTGGCTGCTGGCAAGCAGGCCACTGGGTTGTGGAAGCAAAGCTCCTAGACTTTAGGTCACGGTTAGAGGGGCCTTCTGGAGTTCGACTGCAGGCATCGGCTGGATCCTTGAGGCAGGTCAGGGGTCGCCGGATCTCTGTTCAGGATCGCCGGGGTGACCTCGTGGTGTTTGCCCGCTCGGGCCGTGGACGGCGGGTGCAGAGTGGAGCAGATTCGCGGTCTCCGGCTGCTGCCACAGGTTGCAGTTTGAACAAATCCGGTGTTCACGGGAGAAGCAGTCTTTGGAAGTGAAGGCAGGTCCTCCGTGGTTTTTGAGGTTGCTGGCTGCAGGACACACCAGGATTTCGCAGGTTCGAGGGGAGACAGGCCGGTAAGGCTGGGGCCAAGTCAGCTGTTTGGTCCTTCTTTTCTTCTTGTTCAGGGTGCCCCCTAAATACTAGATTTAGGGGCTTTACAGGTAGGTAAAGGGCAGGGACCAATGGGTCCCTTCCCTGGGGTGGGTACACCCCCTATCGTGCCACCCTCCAGATGGCTGGGACCCTGAGTTGTGCTTCACCTCGCCTCCCCCACCTGAGGGGTGGAGTTGGCAGAGGTGGGCACACCTCTCCCTCACTTGTTTTTCCGCCGGTTCTCCCGCCCAAAGTGGGGGGGGTAGAACCAGTGGGGACCAGTTGCTGAAAGCAGCAAATGGTCTGTGGAGGCTCACAAAGGCGGCATGCCTTTGAAGCTTCCCCTTTCGTGAACCCTGCCCATCCTAGGGGAGGAGGCTTGGCACTTCGTCCCAGGCTGCGCATTGTTTCAGGCCCCCGAGAGCAGCAGGCTCTCGACCCAGGGGTCCAGAAACATGTCTGTTGGTGGCAGTCTAAGCAGCCACTCAGTCGGGTCACTAGAGGTTTGTCGAGTTTCAGGGGGCATCTCTAAGATGCCCTCTGTTTTGCATTTTACATTAAATCCCACACTGGCATCGGTGTGGGTTTAATGTGCTGAGAAGTTTGATACCAAACTTCCCAGTTTTCAGTGTAGCCATTATGGTGCTGTGGAGTTCGTAATGACAAACTCTCAGCACCATATACTCTTAATGGCAGCACTGCACTTACAATGTCTAAGAATGGACTTGGACACTGTAGGGGTACAGGGCTCATGCACCTGTACCCTCACCACTGGTATAGTGCACCCAGCTAGAGGGGTGACGGACCTATGCCAGGGCAGTGGTTTGTAGGCATGGCACACAGGGATGTGTGCCATGTCGACTCTTCACTTTGTTCTGCACCAAGACACGCAGCCTGCAAAGGCAGTGTGCGAGTGA